>PVIU01005572.1:0-87539 GCA_004026605.1 Ondatra zibethicus | reverse complement strand
CAAAGTCTTCTGGAGATGATGCTGGAGTTTTCACTTTTAACAGACAAAAAAGCTAAGAGATTAGTAAGAGCTGATGATAAACAGTGAATTTCATGAGAGGCAGAGGAGCGCTCCATTGCCCTCCATTGCCCTCCAGTTCTGCTCAGTTGTAAAGCACTCAGAACTTCAGTCTGCCAGGAAGAGAGGTCTCTGATTCATTTGTAAATTTTTCCCCTGAGAAAAAGTCAGGTATCTGTTCTAAATCTGCTATTTGGGTATTTTAGCCCTATATAACTACATTAATATGTATTTTCTGTAAGATTTTATAATTTGATTCTGATAACTTCTGAAACTTGTTAATTCTCAAGGTCATACTCTATTTTAATTTTGCCCTTCAAAGTGCCAAATAACCCTCCTGGTCTTATGTTATTAGCTAAGTAAATGAGCATGTTTTGTGATGATTGATGGAACTGTAAAGCAGCACTCATCCGACCACTAGCTCCATTTGTCATGTTTCCGTCTCTAAGGCTCAGCCATTTGGAATTCCACTGTGACAACAAACTGCTGACATATTTAGCTGGTTTCTCAGCTTTCTTAATTCTTTCTGGACATATGAGGATATAAAACTATTTCAAAATCCATATACATTTTCAATTGTTTCAATCACTGGTAAGATTATGAAAATAACCAAAACCTCCAGAGAACTGCCGTTTCAATTATACTAATTATTGATTTTTAAATTCTTTGTAATTTTAACACATGTAAAGGAAAATCACCTGTCACCATTTTTTCACTAAAATTATTGTTAGTATCTGATAATTCTTTACTTGGTCAAGATATTTATACTTTTAAACAAAATTGTGACCAACTCAAGCAAGTCATTTATTTTCCTGATTGTCAGATGAATCTGTATCTAAAATTAGACATTCTTTTTCTGGACCGCTCTCTTATTAAAGTTCAAAATATAAATGCAATAAATTTAAGTCTCTTCATATGTTAATCCACAAAGATATCTCATATTTATATAAAACACTCTCACATTTTATATAGAAAGTTGATGAGATTCTAATACTGCCAGTAATGAAGTAATTCCTTTTTACAAAACAACTTTTACCTTTTTACGAACGAATATACTCATCATAGCATATATTCTGGGAATTCATCAAACCCTTCTTTTTTATGCTATTGCAGCTATTTGTTTTTTATTTTGGTTTGGTTCACTTAATTTCTTTTAATTCCCTAGGCTCTGTTGTATTCGTCTCAAAATTCTCCAGTTTTCCTGCAGTTGACAGCTGTCCCTCTCCTGCAGTAAGGTTGATTTGCTGTGTATGTCCCTAACAACTCTTCATTTTGATGTTGTTTCTGCGGTTTGTCTAAATCCAACCTGTGCAAATCATCATATAATATCCTGCATATGTTCAGTAAATCCGACCCGAACTTCATCATATTTCATACTACTGCAATTAATTTAAACTGCTGAGCATTCTGAGGCTACCCTGTTTTGTTTTCTAGAAGGTTCAGAACAAAGGTTGGTTTGGAAGCCATTATCTACAACCGATTTAGAATTTAATTAACAACCAAGTTAAAAGAGAGGGCAGTGCCCAGTAGCAGACAGAGAAAGTTGTGGCTGTTTGGAAGCTGATAAGAAAGAAGCTGGTAGTTTTAAACTGAGATCACTACCAGCATCACTGTAGGTTTCGGCAGTGACAAACTGTAGTTACAAATTCCAACAGTCCCTGATGAAAAGCTCTTCTCATTCCCTAATGCTTTATGGGATAGCTGCAGCTACTTGGAATATTTTTCAAGCAGAAAGCCATCATCATGACAACAGCAGAGTAAAAGAGGGCAAAGAGGAAAAAAAAAAGAGGAAGAAAAAAATTCTTTCTGGTAGGGAAATAAAGACATCTTAAGCTGGACTTCAAAAGCTCTCTACAGCAAACAGTAGCTGCGGAAATAGCGTTTCATCTTTGCCTCTGGGATATTATTAAGCTTTTTTAGAAGCTCCGACTGTGGGAGAAGGGATTACAGAAGATGCTGCTGTGTGGCTGCTTGCCATACAAATATATGGAAAAGCTGGGATCATGGATTTGTATTCGGGCCTGTGATTAGCAACCCCAAGAAACTGACCTAGTAATGAATACCACAACACACTCCATCTCATGCCGTACAAACAAAACCAAGCAAGATACTTCCATTTCTTGCTGAAATGTCAACGACTTATCTTTGGTCAAAGTTTGCAAATCACACTGAGAGCAGCTCAAGCCACACCTGCTAACGGCATGTATAATCCAGCAATGTCATTCGCACTGCTTTAGTTACTGTCATGTAGACATTTCCACGATGAAATGGCACTTCCAAAGGTAAAAGCTCCATTGTGTAAAAATCCCCTAACAACTGCAGGGGCCTGTGCAATCCTGGTGAGGAAGGGATGCCATTTCCTTTAGAAGAGATTAAGAAATCAATAGGAATTAATAGTCAATGTTGACCTGTCAATACTGTTTACTTCATTAGACTGTTATGTTGTCCCAACCTTGTTCCTCTGAATATAACTGTTTGGTATTGATAGGTAATTGTTATTTAGCAAAAGAAGGAGCACACTGAGACCCCTTTTGAAAATGAGTAAATTTGTGTAGAATGTCTTGAAACATGTCTTCAAAGATTTGCAATGAGTTTGGGTGAAATTTATTTTCTCAGAGTAAATAATAGTCACAGAATGGCTAAACCATCTAAGAAAGTAAAATTAATGATGGCTAATAAATAATTATTATGTGTCTTTACAGTTGACACTTTGTTCTTATAGATTAGAATGTGAAAACAAATCTAAATAGTAAGATATACACATGTGCATAATATTAGCAATAGTTAAATCAATACATTTGTCAGGCAAATGTTTCTTCTCAAGACGGCAAGAACACAGAATGGTGGCCGAGAATTGAGATATAGCCACAAGGTATTTCCAAACCAAATCAAATCATTTAAACGTACATTAATGTCACCTTCATTGGTTTTGACAAAAGCTCATGTGTTAGATTACCCATACAGACATAACCCATTGAATTTTTTTCTTTTAGCTTCTAGTGATTAGATCTCCACAGGACAAATTCATATTACAGTTTTCCCTTTTTATCGAGTATCTATGACTTGTTTACCTCAGCTCTAGGGTATGTTTGTGGAGTTATATCTTCCCTTAATTTTAATTCTCCTGTTCATTTTAAAACTACAATGAATTTACAATCTATACTATCATTATGAAGTAATTGTGATTTATGACAAACTGAGAATCCATGGTTACTCTACTATAACCCAATTTACCCTGAAGCTCTAAGCTTTTAAAAAAATATTACAAGTATATAGTCTTGTATTTCACTGTCTAATAGGCTACACTAAATTCATAAACACTAAAATCTGATCTTGCACTTAATAGAAATTAAATAGAAATTCAAAATAAAAGAAAAACTAAGAATATACTTAGCCCACTAGCTGAAGACAATGGTATACCTTTTAAATAAAATATTGGCTCTAAACAATATAAATTCATTGAAATTATTATAAAACCTAGATTTTCAAATTATTTTAGATTTTCATGAAATACTTCGAAAGTATAATGTTTATTTTTATCAGTTGGCTGATATATAAACAAGTTCAGTGATTTTAGCGTCAGTGAAGTAGGTTAAATGCTGTTTGGAAATGCATCAATGCATATTATTTTGAAATGACAATCAAATGATCTTTAGTAAACTTTAAATAGTAGCCAGATTTTTAAAAACGTTTAAAATTCTAGTGTTTCTTTTTGACAAGTAACTGTTCACATTCAGTCTCTTGACATGAAGCTTTAAATACCAGTGTTTTGATGAATAATAAATATAAATGAATAAACAATCTGATACTAGGAAATAGGCAAATAAATATTCAAAGGAGGTAGCTCTATGTTGTGTTTATTTTATAATATATTTTGCATTTGAGCTAGTCAAGAAATAGACGAAAACAAAGACTAAAATATTGCTACACGGGTGAGTCCTCTTAATTCAAGTTCCTGGCAAAGTGTGTAAACCCAAGCTGCTGTAGCCCAGGAGGATGACGTTTCTGCCTTGATATTTTACCTGGCAAGATAGTGGGGATGAATTTTGTTTTTCCAAAGGGTTGTGAAGATGATTCTTTGTATCAGGAAAACAGAAGCACGCTCTGTGTTTGATTCCGCTGTGGCTCTTCTGCTCAATTGCGTTCACGCTCTTCTCTGAGGCCTCGCCGGACAGAGTCCTCGCTGCTTGGCCTCACAGATTCAGACTGCTCACCATAGGCAGCCTGGTTCAAGGGAATTCATGTCTGGGATCAAGGCACGGTGCAAGTATTTTATGGCTCTGAACTATAAAACTTCAGAGAAAGGTGCTTATTTGTATGATGCACTAGGAAATCCAAGATATATAATCAGAAGTGCAGACTCCATCAGCGGCTCCCTGTTTGGCTGGGAAGGTCAGAAGTTGGGCTGATGAAATGTAAAAGGCAGAGAGTTAAAGTTTTCCTCCAGCTGTGATCAGATGTTCACAGGATTCCAGCTGAGGTAATCTTTAAAGGAAACATGGCAGAGCTTTGGAAAGCCTTGTGATCATGACCTACCAGTAGCCCATAGACTCATTGGAGGGGCCAGTACATGCTAGCCTGTGGTCAATTTTTATCCTTCTATTCTTAGATAGTCTAAAATTACAGACCTTAATCTCTGAGGTAGGACTTTAACTCTCACCATGCAGGGGTGCCAAAGCTACAGCACAAGTCGATTTTGTCTTAAAGTCAGGAAGAAAGGACTTACTTTGCTATATCTTCTATAATGTTCAACACTTAGAAATAGCTTCTATTTTAAGGTTATTTATAATCTATAAACACAAGGTTCAGTTTTCAGCATTAAAGAGGAACAATTGTAAATGTTAAGTTTTTTACTTAAACACATTTTATTTATTTTCCTTATGTTTTTCAAATCACAGGCATGTAGAGAATCTGAGAATATGATCATCTACCCTCTTGATTTTGAGGCTGCTGCACCATTGTGCACACAGAGTTCTGGATACCAAAGGGTTACTACAGTTACAGTGTGTAACTAACTAGGTGCACCATAGTTAATATCTCAGAGAATGAATAAGTGACTTTATTTGCCTTTCTCCGCAGTCCAATGATTTGAAGAAGCTGTATCAAATACTTAATGTAAGTCTTACTCACAGTACATGTTAACTATTACTGGGAAGCAGAGAAGAAGAATTAAAGAAAGAGGGCAGGGGAAAATGAGGAGAGAGAATTGTGTTTATTCTTTTCCAGTGTCTAACATAAAAGGAATGCTTGGTGAGTTTGGCCAGCTCTGTTTTGACCTTAAGCTTTTACATATAGTTTTATATATTTTTCATTTCTTTGATATTATAATCATATCATCCCTCTTCCTTTTCCACCAGCCTCTGCTGTGTGCCCCATCCACGCTCTCATTCAAATTCATGGCCTCTTTTCTTTATTTTTGTTTTATTGTTTACTTTATTTTATTGTTGTTATTCGTGGTAGTGGTGATGGTGTGTGTGTGTGTGTGTGTGTGGATGTGTGTAGTGTATGTAGTTTATTAGGAATAATTGTTATTTTCTGGCAAGTAACTGAAAGATGCAAATAAGGTAGTTTGCCTTGATTTTTTTCTATGGTAGACAGGAATATTCAAAATATTGTTGAGACTTTTTAAATGCAGACTCTGACATAAGACTTTTCTGAAGCATTCTTTGGGACATAACTAAATAACAGATGTCTTCACACAAAATCAAAAATGTATTTACTGCCCTGCCGCATGGACCAATGAAAGGCAAATGTTAGCACACATAATGTCTGCTAAAACTCTTTTAAAGTTTCAACTGATGGAATTTAGGTAGAGAGTCCCTATACATCATCAAATGTAATACTGGATGAGCTCTGTTTGTGTGTGCAGTATCCAAGTGCACATTAATAGCTTTTATGCTGAATAAATAAAAATAATTCAATATTAAAAACCTAAAACTTAGTACAAATGAAAGCAAAAATATCTCCAGTGTATTTCATATAACATATTCTTTGATAATTCTTGCATTAATGTATCTTTGTACTGTCATGAAAAAAAGTGGTTTTTTTGAATCTTTACTGTTTCTCCCACATTTATTAGTTGATACTTCATTAAAAAAATTTATTCTCCCTTTACCTATTCACCATTTATGGCAAATATGGCATATATGTATATATGAAACCTATAATCATTTTCTTCTAATGCCTTTCTATATTAATGTAAATACATGAATTACTGTCTCACTCAAAGTATTGTCTTACTATTATGCTTACATTGTCCAAGATTTGCTTAAGCATAGAACATCGGTTTGTGCCTTTGACTCAAGAATAACACAAATCCAGAGAAAGAGGACAAAGCAGTAAAAGTCAAACAAGGAAAGAAGAAATCAATGCATGCAACTATTTTTTCAGTGAATAATTATGTTAAGGAAAAGAGAATTGCAAAATGAAGACTGACAACCTTTTTTTCAGGATATGGTTTCATAAGAGTTTATGTCCAGCTCTTCTGAAGATGTTTTATGGGTGTTGCCAAAATGAACTAATGAGTACATGCACTGAAATTGAGGATTTTTATTATAGAGGGGGAGGGTGGCACTCAAGTACAGCCAGCTGAATGACATGCTAGAACATTTGTTAAGCTGCAAATAACACTCTGTATGTGTTAAGTACATATATAACATATAAATGTACTCATGTATTCATAGTGATATTAGTTCTCTGAGGTCCAAAGTATTCCAATAAAAATAAAAACAGATCTTGATTTGTAAATTTGATTCCCATTTCCGGAAAATTTTCTAGAGCTTGGGATGATTTTTCTCAGGGCTTGAAATTGAGAATGCAGAAGCTTTCAAGATACAAAAAGTACTTGATAATAATTGTGAAACAATAAAAGAGTCATGGTCAAAACCTTTTGTTCTAGGTTTGAGGAAATCTTGGACAATCTAAGCATAATAATAAGATAAAACTTTGAGTGAGACAGTAATTCATATGCTCAGATTAATATAGAAAGATGATAGAAAAATGATTATAGGTGTTATACATATGTATATACACACATATTTATACTGATAGAAGAATGATGAACAGGCACATACATAAATAATTAAAGGGAGAAATGTAATTTTCTAGTAAAGCATCACCTATTAATGTGGAAAAAACACAAAATAATTACTATGTTTTCATAACAGTAGAAAAACATGTTTCATGCAAGAATTATCAAAGAATGTTAATTGTAGCCATGAAGAATTGTGAATAGTGTTTTCTCAGATATTAATACTATTTCATAAATTTAAAAATTAGGAATATATTATGACTCAACCTCACTTTTTTTCAATGGACCCAAACTGATTTCTAGCATCAATAAATAACAAACACATTCTAAAAATACTTTATATTAACAGAAATAAATCCCCATTCCTTTCATGAATTCTCAATCTTGCCTAATTTTACATTACTTAAAACTCTTCCAAGTAGCAACTACATTGCGATTTTATCCAAAGGCAAGGCCTTTGTTCAAAAACATCAACTTTCTTCCTTCCCAGACAAAATGTTATTTAAGTAGATGGTAAGTCCACCTAGAAGAGTACCATGATACAAGCATCAATCCTGGTTGAAAATTGGAACTTGCATGTCTCACAGTTTGGGGAATTTTCCGAATGGTTGCAGCAGCCATTATGACAATTATACAACTCCAATATGTGGTCATAGCTTCAGAACATCAGTTTAATATTAAACTAAGTCATTTGCTAAAAGTTTATCTGTTTCAAGAATATAGATGCCTAGGCTTACTTCCCAATCAAGGGAAACTTTACTCTACTGATCTGCATCTTTGTAATGGTTTTATTTTTTTGCTTACATTGAAAGAAATTATGATAATAAACAAGATAAATGGATTCATAAATTTATAAACAAGTTACTTTGTTTACCTTCAAACAGCATTGCAATACAATACATAGACTGTGGCTCATTTTATGATGGCTACAATCTCATCTGCCCCTGATGATATGTCAGATTTTGGTCCTAGGAACCAAAAAATCTTTGCCCTGAAGAATATGAAATCTTGACTCAGGAGAACAAATTTGAAACACAGACTGTGATTTTAGGAATGGTTCTTATTTTTTCTCATCAGCAGAGACTAAAATTCGGGGCAGACATAAAAGTGTCATTCTAATTGTTTTTTGAAAGGATCTAATTAAAGAACATAGATGTTCAGTTTTCTATAAAATATAAAGTAATGACTACTTGCTGCTAACAATTGGATGATCATTCAGGAATAATCCTTTGTACAATTGCTGCATCGTTTTATTAAATGTTGGAGAAAAGACTTACAAATCTCATAATAACATATCTTTATAATAATATATAATGAAAACCATAGTATATGAAGTACATGGAGAAAAATCCCAAACTAAACTTAATGTGAGGACTAATTTTAAAAAAATTATTTCATAGAAAAAGTTTAAATTCTGGGTGCATTATTTTGTATTTTTAAATAGGTAAATATTATTGTAGCACATCACACCCTGCAAGAGGCTAAAAGAGATCTGAAAACCTGAAATTCTGTATGAACACAGATCAGCTTAAATTTTCTCTAGAAATTTAAATGCTCTGCTTAAAGCTTCTATGTGCTGTGAAATAAATAAGAAAATAACTATAAATCATTTGAAAACCTTGATTTTATGTCACAGAATAATGACAGATTCTATCAAATTTGCTATAAGATATTCAGTTCCAAAGAAAGCGTAGGATGAATATTATGGATTATTAACAAGATAACATTTTATAATCTAAATCAACTACTAAGTGGTAGAGCAAAATGGAAAGTTCCAATAATTAGTATATATAATGAATTCCATCAAAATAACACTAATAGACAAAGTTGAGTGATATTTTTAATAAGTAAAAGCAAAAGTAATTAATGGAAATTGAAAATATGTATTCTAATTTATAGCAACTAACCAATAATAGAATCGTATATAAATGACACAAACATGTTTTAGAGACACTAAATACAAATTATACATAAACATATGAAAACTATGTAAATCCTTTTTAGTCAGAAATTTGCAGCTAACCGTTACTATGATCTCTAATCCGATCAGCACAATAATTAAGATCATATTTGTGTTCCGCACCTGTCTCAGCCTTATCTTCTAGGGTGGAAGGGTGGCTGTGTACCAGCCTTCTGGAAAGCAGTTTATCAGCTCATGCCAGGGCTTGGAACAAGGTCATGGCCTTTGGTGCAGTCATCTCCCTTTCAGACTCCTATTTCAAAGAACTAATAAAAAAAGTCTAAGCAAATGTTTTACTTTAAAAACTAAAGTCATGACAGACTTACAAAAACAAAAATTATAGATGTCTTTTCAGATACATATTGATCATTTGTTGTTCTACCTTTAAAAAACATCTCTTCGATTTATTAGCTCATTTATAAATATGATGTTCTTTGTAACTTCTATATATTAATACCTTGTTTTATATAGAGTTGGCAAAATATTAATGAATAAGTAACAAAAGCTTGATATCAATCAATCAATTAATGACTAAGCTCATGCCACTTAAATAGTACTATGATTGCCAACAAGTAACACATTGAGATATAAATAAATGAAACAACAAGGTTCATATACCTCAAATAGGTAGTTTAAGTCTACATGCTTTGTTAAATAAGTGATAGTTGTGTTATGTATAAATCCAGGACATGAAATATGTTAGGATCAATTTGAGAATTATTTATAATATTTCAATAACGATCCACTATTCTGATGATGATTATTAATTCTAAACTATTTCCAAAATCATTATGTTTTGTATTTGAACATTTTTAAAGTCATCTGTCATGATTTATAATAAAATACCAAAGGAGTCTGATTACAAATATTGTTGTGCACATCCTAATTTTAGGAGTGGATTTTGTTTTAAATCACAAGTTCAATAAATTTAATTAACTCTCATGTGCCTCTAAGAAGTTCTTTTTATTGGGAAAATGCATTAATCATTCAGCCAGAAAAAAGTAAATAAAATACTAAAATCTTTCAGAACAAGAAATTTACATGTAGCTAATAACTAAAGGGTTCATACCAGGTCGCAGAATCACCATCTAAACTTTCTGGTGACTTACTAAATCAATTCAGATTGGGGCATGGTGAATCATACAGCTACCACAAAGAACCTAGAGTAGTTAGGGACCATATTTTCTCAAAACTTCTCTAGTGCATATATGCTCAAGAACAAATAAACAGAGACTTCCAAGGTTAAGGAAGATCTGCAAATACTGTAGTTCAAAGCAGACAGACAGGTTTTTTTTTTTTTTTTAATTCATGTGATCATGGCTTCTTATTCTACTTCCTGTGTGTATGTAGATTAATCTCTCTACCATTTTCACTTCTGCTTTATGTCTTTATAGAAGATAAGGGTGTCCTGTGCAAAAAAATCATCAGGTTTCCAAGGGAATGCACAACTGTAGAAACAGAAAGACACAGCCACATTCAATAGCTTCTGTAGTACTGCAATGGTGTAGTTTCTAAAACAGTTGAATTGAACAAATCTATAAAATTGACCTCACTAAAATAGCAGTTTCTACAAAAAGAAACATAATTTAACCAAGTTAGTAAATATAGCACTTTTTAATGATATTAATGTTAATAGTATTTTATGACAATTCACTCTTACTAAACAAAGAGGAAAATGCAATAGTAATTTTGCCTTTTAGGTAAATACATAATACATTTTATTCTATTTGCATTTCAAGAAATTTTTAAAACTAAGGTTCATCATCACCACTCAAAGGAAATAGTTTGCTGAATATAATATGATGACTTGAAATACCACTTAACTTTGCTCTCATCTGTATTTATTCCCACACATTCCTGTTACCACATTAAAACCATGCTCTTCTATGAATTATGCTGATATATTTGCATTTTCATGTACTTATTTTCAGACACCAGTTTTCTGCAAGTATGACTTCCACAATCTATTCTTAACTCAAACTATCACATTCATTTAACTTGATCATTTCTCTCATTTTCTCAGACACTAATGTATTTCTGAAAATATTTTCCTCTCATTTATTAATTTAATTTTCTTAACAATTAGTGTTTTTCTTTATCTCCTCAATTATGGATTGTAATTCTGCTGCTGATGTTTTAGCTTTGTCAAATTATTTGGTGTCACATCCCCTTCATTTTCCACTTTTGGTCTCGCTATTTTCATCTGCCATCCTTACAATACATTCAATGTACTTTATAACGCTATCATATAATACATTTGCTCTAAGACTTCCAGTTCCTATTTCTCTGAGATTAGTAAGCCTATAAAATGTTGATTTATTTTCCAAGATTTCCTTATAATAAAACACGCAAATTACTTATTGTAAGTAATGGAGCTTTCTATGGAAAATTAGAAATTGTGTGTTCCTCTTTCCCTTTGTTTTATTCTCTTTTTCACATCCTTATGCACATGTGTGTACACAGAAGTGGTTGCTAATATATTCTAATTTTCTTATCACCAAAGATAATATAATAATAATGGTTATTTCTTATTTGACAGTTTTAAAGTTTAGCATTGCAAAAGAAAACTGACTTAGTTCGATATTAGGAAGTTTTATATGACTTTAGAGTTCTTCTTTTATGATATTTTATATTTATGATTATCATTAGTTGTTTTCTGTGTTCCATGGTAATAATATACTATAGTTCATATTAAAAGTTGAGACCATCATATGATAGAAAATAACAAGAAATTTAGCAAATAATTTTTTAACAAACAGAGTTTATTTTTGAAAGTTTTGAACATGATCTTGAACTATTCTTATTGGTTCTTGAAAGACATAAGCCCTTAACATAAGCTTGAAGCATTTCCATTACAAAAATCATAAAATTATCTACGTAAGTAAGATACAAGCTCTCAATAAACAAAGTGGGGACATGTGAGAAATAATACTCAAGGCTTAGCACCGAACTAAATATTTATGCACACATGTTCAGCTACACCTTCCCATACACATGGACCCTTTCTGTACATATACACCACACACACACACACACACACACACATAATAGCTAGCATTTTGTTGTTGTTATTGTGGTTACTATTTTAGGCAAGATTGCCCTAGACTCAACTTGGCTTCAAACTCAAACTTATTACAGTCTCCATAGTGCAGAGATTACAGAGCTGTATCAGCATATCCAACTACAGTACTTTAAAATCTAAAAATGCTAGGTCCTAGCATGTTCATCATTATTAGAGATTGGGGGATAGAGATACTTGAGGGGTTGTATTATTTCTTTTTAAAAATATTTTATTAATCCTTTGAGAAATTCAAGTTAAAGTTTATAACCTATGTATTTTATGAATACTTTGAATTACTAATGCATATTCTTAATTTGCTCTAGGTACCTTTGGAATGCATCTACAGATCACAGCATCCCTAGTTTAAATGTTTTGGTTGCTTTTTCTGAATCCCAGATAATATTACTGTTAAAGTCTTGCATAAAGACATTATGCAGTGCTAAGATAGATGACATAAATAATCACTGAAGACTGAAATACATTTCCTTATTTTGTTTAATTTGCTATTGTTGTATTTGATATTTTTTGTATATGTGATTTGTATGTGTAGGTATGGGCACACATGTGTGGTAGTACTTTGCTTCCCCAATAGATTCTAGGGATTGAATTTAGGCAGTGAGCCATCTATCTGGATCCAAGATATTTTTAAAGAAAACTTTTAACTTTATAAATAATATGTCAGACATTTCAAAATATGATATTGAAATTTTTTTCAGCACCAGATAAACCAATATTGCTGGAGTTGGTTAACAATAGTATAAGAAATATTAACACTGAAAGTAAAATATAGCTATCAAAATCCAATTATCAAAACATATATTCACCCTACAGAAAGAGTGCCTACTGTGTTAAAAATTTGTGTCATTTTCTAGATTCTGTTAAGAGGAAATGTATCTTTCATTATTTAAGAAAAATAAAGAATAATAAATTTGCATTAGAATTATAAAATAAAGTTTTTGTTAATGTAGTCACAAAATTTATGTGTAAAAGCTAAGGTTAAGGGGTAGGCATATATTTCATTTGTTAGCTTTATTTCCTAGTATGTGACAAGAACTGACTTTACTCCCAACATCCTATAGGAATGGTACATGCTCTTAGTCCTAGAGCTTGGGAAATAGAGACAGGAAGACTGAAAACTGAAGGTTATCCTCTTCTATACAGTGAATTGAAGTCCATTCCAGCATTCAAACATGAGAATATGGGGTCCATTTTTATTCAAATTACCACAATTAGGGGAGGAATACTTATCTGTTAAAGACATGATATACTTATTTTCCCCAGAATTCCAAATCTCTATAACGATGTTTACAGTAAGTGCTTCCTTCAAATGATATAGCGGAGCCTGTCTACTTTTCTAACTCAGAAAAGTGTGATGTTTCTTTTGCTTTTTTTTTTGGATATCTATTTTATTTGGGATACTAGTTAATACCATGATGATTTAACACAGATTTTAAGACTTATCTATGTTCCTATAAGCAATTCTTCACCTGTGCTCTCTAAGCTGAATCAACTCATTGGCTCACCAAGTTGGACTTTGGTAAAATGGACTTTGAACAATCACTAGTGTCATAACAAAAAAATAATAGATATTTCTTCATATCTCTCTAGGGAAAGTGAAAACAACAAACCACATTCTGAACTAAAGAACTTTGAAACACTAATCATATACTCAGAGTTTTACCTTAGTGTCTTCATAAACATACATATGAAGTTAAATTTCTATTTGACACTCTATTGTTAAGTTATTTCATCATCAGGTATAGGCCAAATCATACTGGAATCAAGTTCAACCATTCCAGCCCCATTGAAGCTGTTTATCATTTATGTGATTACTAACAAAACAAAGTCATTTTTAAACCTGGAATAACTTTTACAAGCAATATTTTCCTTGATCATTACAAATTAATGTGGATTATTCTCTGTGAAGATCTAGAGAGGAAGGTAAATTGGAATTTTTCCATTGGTGATACAGAAACATCACAAACTACCCTGGAAACACTTTTACAAATGTAGCCAGGGTATGCAAATATCTCACACCAATTCAGTTTAGGGGATCCATTTTAGAAAATGTGCTCACCTTCAAAAGAGAATTGTTTGCTTAATTTTATAGGACAAATTCCAGTCAATATTTACTAATGTACAAATTTGACTGAAATAATATGGCATATGGATGTTTTACACTGATCTCTGTTTGTGTTTTATTCCAGTCATGTAAAATACAATTTAACTTTTTTTGGACAAACGCATTACACAGTAGAAATAATAAAAATATATGAAAATGAAAGTCTATATAGTATGCTAAATTTGAGAAATGAAGCTACCTATTCAGTGAGCATTGTGGTTTTTATTTCTGTTGAAAGTAACTAATATCTAGTTGACATCTTAGATTTTATAATTGCCAGTATTGACTAGAGGGTTTATAATCGATATATTATTAGCTTATCGCTGTTTTCTTATGAGCACTTTAATAAAGTAAATAGGAACCATTCACATAAGGCTATTCAGCTATGCTTCCGGAATTTCACAACTCTGTCTCATACACTGATCGTCAGCTATTTAATTATATTACTCTAGCTGAATTTATATATATCTACTTCAAGTGAGCCAACTACAGTGTAATATCACTGATGTGGGATTACCCTCTGTATTCTGTGAATACCATTGGTTAATAAAGAAGCTGTCTTGGGCCTGTGCAGAGCAGAATAGAGATATGTGGAGAAAACTAAACTAAATGCTGGGAAAAAGAAGGTGGAGTCAGTAGACCCCATAGAGCCACCAGAAGGGAAAGACTCGAGCTCCTAGGTGGAACCTTGCTGTTAGGCCACACGTCTCATAGTAAAATATAAAATAATGGAAATAGGTTAATACTAGATATAAGAGCTAGGCATATGCTTAAGTGATTTACCAAGCAGTGATTTAAATAATATAGTTTCTGAGTGATTATTTCTGGTCTGGGCAGCCAGGAACAATCAAGCAGCCTCCCCACTACGTATCAGCCTGCCACAAGACTGAATATATTGACATTTTTATTCTAACTGTGCAACCATGAATGATTTTTATGCAAAGGCCTCTGAAAAATGGTTTAGTCATAGCATGTGATGTACATGAGATCATAAACAAGATTCAATCAGTTTTCACTTTATTTGACTTCTTTTACTGATATCTATAGATAAAAAGGGTTTCTGTACCCTCAAGATGTTATTTAGATCATTGTTCCCACCATAACAATTCAAAATATAAGGACTACACATTAATGTTTTTTTAACATGATTAAACAGCAAGACAGTAAGTAATTAGGAAATAAATAAAGGAAGTGACAACATCAAGGAAAGAAATAAGGGAAGTGAGACAATCAAATAAAAAATATATTTTATGCAGAGTAGGCAACCCAAAACACAATATTAAATTTTGTTTGAAAGTGGATGTTCTGAGTCAAGTGAGAGAAGTTAACAATGTAAGCTTGCCTAAGCAGGCTGTTACTAGTGTAGATACAGATCAATAGGACTCGGTTGTGTAGGCATAAAGCATCATTGTAAGGCAAACACAGCACAATTCCATTTCTCCACAACAGCAGAAAAGAATCAACTTATCAAGTGCTACAATGTAGCCTGAAGACTAGTAGTTCTCAAGGAATCCTTCAGGACTCAAGCAAAAGATTTTGATTGCTGAGTCACTCAACTGACTGTACTGAACAACTGCCTTCTCTTCATCCTTTCTGGTCTAAGTTCTAAGCCAGTTTTGTATTCTCCAAACCACATCCCGTAAGCCATTTTAATTAATCCCTCTCAAACACATACACATATACACTAACAAGAGTATTCTTTAGCTGAGTCCCCTGATGACCCACAAGCTAAAATGATGACTTGCCTGACCAGATGTGTGCATGGAGAAATAGTGACATAAATATTACAGGCTTAACCAATATCTTTCTGATTGAAATTAAGTCCCACTCCATCAGAATGAAATCATATCTGGTACTGTAACCTTGACCAAGAAATGCTTTTAGGGGGTGACATCATATATGCTAACAGCTAACATGTTATTATTTTGCTAAATGGACATAGTATTAAACTGACCTCTAAATATTTTTAATATAGTGCCTATTTTTTTTACCTCATCAATAATCTTTCCTTTTGAAAAGGATTACAGATAATACAAAGAAACAGAAACAAAGTGTAGAAAATAAGTGCCTGTAGAGTGTTTAACCCTAAATGAAGAGTCTATATCATATCACTTTCCTCAGTGTTCAGGAGATATAACATTTTAGAAAAAGAAGCAAATCATTTCTTTGGAGCTGGAAGTCAGAGAAAATCCTAGGAAACAGTGACTTCTGGACATGACAGGTGTATGGTCCCAAAGAGGTTTCTCATGTGAATGGCCTTACCCTCATGCACCCTAAGGGCATCTCATATTGAACAAAATACCTTACAATAAAATAAGAAGACATGAAGTTGGGAATGGATCAAGCATGGGGACCAATCTGGGAGGAACTGGAAAATGTGATCAAACTATTATATATAAGATTCAATCAGTTTTCACTTTATTTGACTTCTTTTACTGATATCTATAGATAAAAAGGGTTTCTGTACCCTCAAGATGTTATTTAGATCATTGTTCCCACCATAACAACTCAAAATATAAGGACTACACATTAATGTTTTTTTAACATGATTAAACAGCAAGACAGTAAGTAATTAGGAAATAAAGGAAGTGACAAAATCAAGGAAAGAAATAAGGGAAGTGAAATATATATGAAATTCTCAAAGAATAAATAAAACCGTGTTTATTTTTAAAAACTAATTAGATCTTGTAGATCTTTATACTTGGGAATACCTAAGTTTTTATTTGTGAAAAGGAGTCATTAAAAAGAAAACAGACTAAGCGAAACTGAGCTAAACAGGATTAACACCAATGACTTTTCCTAACTGGATGGGAAAAGTCCATGAGACTTCAACCCTACACAAAGAACTCTAGTTAGCTTAGCAAAGCTTGGAGCAGCAGAGGAGATCCAGAGAACATGCCAATTAATTGTCCAGTGCCAAATGTCCATCCCTGGAAACATATATACAGTTAACATGTGGACCAATCTGAAAACAGACAGATATGTGACACTGTATGGACCAAACAAGCTATATTTAGAATATATGTGCGTGTACATATATGCATGCAGTAGCAGTGACTGAGGGAAGGAGGCAATTAATTTGGAGGACGGTAAGAAGGGGTATATGGGAATGTTTGAAGGGAGAAAGGGGCAGACAAAGTGTTATGATTATGCTTTATCTCAAAGTGTAAAAGGAAAATTGAACAAAACATAAGCTAAGTAAAAAAGCGAACTTTTCCACACCTAAATCTTTAAAAAATAATAAATAAATTTTAATGTAATTACCCTATTTTAATTTTATACTGGGATTTATTTAACTATAATAAATTTGATGATGCACAATTAAGTATATAATGCAGTAGAAATTTTTAATTAAGGGAGAGGGTATATCTACATAAATAAACTTATGGATTCTGTAATATTAGTGGAGTGTTTTTATTCTCTCTTCTCCTTTTCTTTCGCCATCCTTATTAGTTACCTAACATACTACATATTACTTGCAAATATTTATAATGGACCTAAGACACTTATTGAATGAAAAGAATTTGGTGGGATGGGATTAATTTTTACTTTCTCTTTATCTTTCTTTGATGCAAACAGCTTTTTAAAGCTCTAAGTAACTGACATTCTGTAGGATTAAAGTGAAAGTTACCTGCTGGTTCATATAAATATGGGTTGGTAACGTGGCTCAATGGAAGAACTGCTGTTTAGCAGGCGTAAGGTTTATTACCTATAATCACAAAATTTAAAGTTAATTAAAGTAGATACCTGAATAAGAATAAACTATCACAAATGTCCCACTATAACCAATTCTTGTTACTCTCTGACACTTTTTTGGAATGACTAGTTCATGACTGAAGTTAAGACATTTACCTGAAGCATAGTAACTGACTTATGCAACACTCAGGTGCTTAGCATGGCATCAAGCAAACGACTTTGTGACAGAAAAATAATAAAAAAGTGAATCTCAAGTCGAGAGTGACATTGGAGTGTGTTTTGTGTTTGAAATGAGAGCTGACATTTACACATGTCTGTCTTGAAATTTTAGGATGACTTGCTTCCTGGAGACATTAAAAATTCAAGCACCACATTCCTTAATGATCTGATTGCTGAATTGTTGAAGTTGTATCTATGGGCCTCTGCGTGGTTTGAATGGCTGTTGGACACCTGCTGTTCATCTTGCAATGTTCCTTGGTTTAGATCTGAATGAGTTAGAATGTACAGTAGAGAACCACATCTTTGCATTTCATGGACATGTTTCAAGTAAACAAACAGACCCATTTTTGTGTCTTTAAATAAACTGTAAAGATACCTAGAGTTTTAATGGAAGTTTAGAATTTATGTTTGTCCTGTGTGGGATTCTGCCCTACAGGTAACTGAATAAATGCAGAGTGGCTCATAATTGAGAATGGAACATATTACATGATGTCAAAAGAATAGGAAAATGACCAAATCCTTATATAATTAAAAAAAAAATTCCGTGAGTAACAAATCTGGCATTCTGTCAACTTTTCCCCAGATTCTTCCACTTCTATGTGAGTATCCTCCCCTGAACCAAATTAATAAAACAATACGAATTTTGCCATTATAAAAATAGCTAAGTTACACTTATATGTTTTGTACACAAAGTCAAACTGAGTGATAGGGATTTCTCTAGCAAATAAGTTACACAGCCATTTCTACAGTTACTAATTGACCATTTTTGTTAGTTTGACAATTGATTTCAAATGAGGTGTCCTCACTGTGTCAATTTTTCTCAAGATTACTGTTAATGAGGAAAGTAAAGAAATTTACACTGAAATATTTGTTTTTCCATTAAGTATTGATGTGGGTGTACTGAAAAATTACGTATGTGCAGTAAATATCTGTTTAGACCTAGGGTATTATTGTACATATATTCAGTGCAGGAACTATAAGTAAATTCAGGCAAGTAAGGTATTGGAATCCAAATAAAATCAGACACTTAGAAGTTCTCTGTTGAAGACATCCCTAATGTAATTATGGTTATTGAAAGTGCTGATAAAATATGAACAGTTCTATGTTTGTGCTAATGTTTTATAAATTCATCTAAAACCATAAATTATATTGTGAATTAAAACACAACCCAATACAAAGGAACCTTAATATCAGATAGAAAGAAGTTAAGATTTTATATTTTTAGTATAAATTTATTTCACTTGGCTTCTGAAATCAACAATGATTATGATTCTTGGTATTTTTGATCTATGATAATTTACAACTTATATGTTTGTAATTGTATATTTCACAGTGATTAAATCACTCTAAAGTTATTTCAATTAATTAGATATTACTCATTGTATAATAGATTACACATATTTCCTATTAGATAGTTAACTGTTATAGTCTTTATTTTTTTTCTGGGAGCAATGTATTCTTAGAAAATAGTGACAAGGAATGATAAAGATTTTGAAAAATCTACCAGCAAAATAAACACTTAACTGACTTTACCCTAAAGGATGGGGCAAGAGGGTATTGACCATATGTGAATTCACTCTGTGTACAGCAGAGGGAGAACTAACTCTCTGATCTCCCCACCTACAAAGACGCCGACCCCATTCATGGAGCTGGAGTCTAATGCTAGGATCACCACATAAAGAACTTACCTGGAAATAATGTCATTTTGTAAAATCATATTTAACCATGCTCATTCTGAAAGGATACAACTGTTTAGGCCATCACAGTCATCACTATGGGAAACACCAACCTCCACACATGAAGACGTCTATCTCTTATCTGTCACCATATGGTATTTTTCAGGAAAGCCAGTTTTGTTAGGATATAGACAAACTAGAGGGCTGCTACAGCTTCGGTAGAAAAGTAAAAGTGTAAAAAGTCCTGGAAAACAACATACAACTTTCTCAGAAAATTTAAATACACTACGCCATTTCTAGAAATTTTGTTTCTGGAAACTTATTCAAAATAATTAGGATCATGTTCTCCAATTTGTATGAATTTTCACGCTTATTGCTGCATTTTCAAAATAACTGCAATGTGGAAAAGTGAAACTCTTTTAAGAGTACTGATAAAGCCCAGCACAAAAATTTCCAATAATGTAAACACTGAGACCAGACAACTTTACAGAAAACTTCTATCAGACCTTTAAAAATATCAAATGGAAAAAAAGAAAGCATATTTAACAAATGGTGCTGGGATAACTGGATATCAACATGTAGAAGAAAGAAAATAGACCCATATCTATCACCATGCACAAAACTCAAGTCCAAATGGATCAAAGGCCTCAATATAAAGCCAGATACTCTGAACCTTATAGAAGAGAAAGTGGGAAGTACACTTGAACGCATTGGCACAGGAGACCACTTCCTAAATATAACCCCAGCAGCACAGACACTGAGAGAAAAAATTAATAAATGGGACTTCATGGAATTGAAAATCTTCTGTAAACTAAAAGACATGGTAAACAAGACAAAATTACAGTCTACAGAATGGGAAAATGTCTTCACTAACCCCACATCAGACAGAGATCTGATCTCCAAAATATACAAAGAACTCAAGAAAGTGGTCATCAAAAGAATAAATAATCCAATAAAAAACAGAGTACAGACCTAAACAGAGAACTCTCAACAGAAATCTAAAATGACTGAAAGACACTTAAGGAAATGTTCAACATCCTTAGTCATCAGAAAAATGCAAATCAGAACAACTCTGAGATTCCATCTTACACCTGTAAGAATGGCCAAGGTCAAAAACACCGGTGACAACTTATGCTGGAGAGGTTGTGGGGAAAAGGGAACACTTCTGCATTGCTGGTGGGAATGAAATCTGGTACAACCCCTTTGGATGTCAGTGTGATGATTTCTCAGAAAATTAGGAAATACCCTTCGTCAAGACCCAGTAATACCACTTTTGGGAATATATCCAAAGGATGCTCAACAGTGCCACAAGGACATGTGCTCAACTATGTTCATAGCAGCATTGTTTGTGATAGCCACAACCTGGAAATGACCTAAATGCCCCTTGACCGAAGAAGGAAAATGTGGTACATTTACACAATGGAGTACTACACAGCAGAGAAAAATAATGACATCTTGAAATTTGAAGTAAATAACTTTAATTTGAAGAAAACTTTATTTTGAGTGAGGTAACCCAGACACAGAAAGACAATTGTCACATGTACTCACTCATCTGTGGTTTGTAAACATAAAGCAAAGGAAACCAGCCTACAAACTACAATCCCAGAGAACTCACACAACAATGAGGACACTAAGAGACTTACATAGATCTAATCTACATGGGAAGTAGAAAGTAGAAAAAGACAAGATCTCCTGAATAAATTGGGAACATGGGGACCTTGGGAAAGGGTTGAAGAGAGGAGGGGAGAGGCAAGGAGGGGAGCAGAGAAAAATGGCTTTTGGGATGGGCTGCCTTGCTCAATCTTGATGCAGAGGAGGAGCTTGGTTCTGCTTCAACTTGATGTGACATGCTGTGTTGACTCCCATGGGAGGACTGCCCTTTTCTGAATGGAGACTGATGAAGAGTGGATGAAGGGAAATAGAAGAGAGGGAAGTGGAGGAGAGGAGGGAGGGGAATCTATTATTGACATGCAAAATAAATTTTAAAAAATTAATTTTTGTAAAAATTTACATAAACATAATTTAATGGCATATTTAAAATATTATGTAAACTGGTCATTCACATTAGGATTTTGAAGATCACTTTACATATCCAAACCCCTAATGATTTTATAGCACAGAAATGGGACCAAGGGCAAACTCTGAAGCAATTACTTCAAAAAACGCAGAAATAGGTTTTCACAGTTTCTTGTTTTTTCATTTAAAAATGGCATTATTACTAAAAATGATCTACAAACTCACTGCAATCTCCAACAAAATTTCAATGATAATTTTTTAGAGAAATAAAAGTTAAAAAGGGAAAGGTAGAATCCAAAGCAATGCTGAAGAAAAATAAAAATTCTGGAGCTATCACAAGCCTGATTTCAAAGTAAACATCAGAACTTTATAATAGCAAAATCAGTATAATAGGAGTTTAGTGAGCATTTGTGTAACCTAGCACATTAAACAGTGAGGCAGGAGGACTGCCATTAGTTTAAGGTCAGTTTGGACTCCATCGGTAGATCTGCTTAACCTCTAAAACAAACGTATCTCCCAAACCCAGAATAATGTTAGCACACACACCAATAGACTAGTGGAATAGGATCCATGCCATAGATATGAAATACTTTGTGTAGATGCATACACCTCACTGTTGACAAAGTTGTAAAAGCATACATATGGAAAAAATGATGTACTTAAGTGTTGGGAAACCTGGGTGTCCTATGTGCAGATATATAGTAGATTCTTATTTCAACCCTTACAAAACATCAAATAAAAGTAGAACAAAGACTTTAGTGTATGATCTGAAGTTCTGAAAACAAACACCATAGGACATATATATATGAATGATATGGGTATATTTAAGGATATCCTGAATAGGATTCCAATAACTCTGGAAACCATAGCAAAGCATGGCAAAGGAGCTAAATTAAAAAAAAAAAGAAACATTTGTAAAGGAAACAAACTAAGAATGAATAGACAGCCTTCAGAATGGGAAAAAATCTCATTATACATCAGACAGTGTATAAATATCCATAATATACAAAGAATTTTCAAATATATTTTATTAAAGTGCAAGCATACCCCTTGCCCCCTTCCCTTTTCTCCATCAAACCCTTAGTAAGTTTTCTCCCTTCATCACTCTATTGTCTTCTCCACCAATTCTCAAGTAGATAACCAACTCATTTTTACTGCTTATGATTGTTAAATACATACACATTGTTGTGTATGTGTGCCCAAGTACATAGAAATAACTTATTGAGTCCATTTTGTTGTTTGCATGTATATGAGTTTCAGGCTGACTAATTTCTGTTAGATAACCAGCAAAGGAGCTTCTTCTTGGGAGATTTTCCTCTTCCAACAGTTATTTCGTACCCACTAACAGTGAATCATGAGGGCTCCATTTTCCCCACCACCTGGCTACCATTTGCTGTCTGCTGTTTTTTTTTTTCCCGTTCTAACTTGGATGAGATGAAATCTGAAAGTTATCTTGATTGCATTTCTTTGATTGCTAAGATTGATGAACACATTTGAGGTATTTCTTAACTAGTTTTATTTCTTCTGTTGAGAAGAATTTATTTAGATCTACATTTAATTTCTTTTTAATTGGAGCATTTGTTTCCTGGACTCTGTTTTTGTTTTCATTTTAAGGTTTAATATAAATGTATATATGTATATATATATATATATGATATATATATATATATGTATACATCCATGTATGTATTTAGTTAGTTCTTTATATAATGCTCTCTCAGACATACAACTGGTAAAGAGTCTCTCCCATCAGTGGAGTTCTTCACTTGCTTTATTGTTTCCATGCCTGTGTAGAATCATTTTAGCTCCTTATGAGTTCTGAGTTCTTAAGTGTTACCTGTTCCAGAGAAAATGGAGACCTACTCACAAAATTCTACACTGTACCTATATCATGTAGAAGATTGCTTATGTTTTTCTCTAGTAATTTAATGTTTTAGGTTTTAAATTGAGGACTTTGATATACTTAGATCTAATTTGGTAGAAGTTCATAGACAGTTACAGGTCTTATTTTCAATTTTCTGACGTAGGCTTATAGTTTTCCCATCACCATATCTTGAATATGATATCCTTCTTCAATATAGTATTTATCTCTGTCAAATATCAAATATCTATTGTTATGAATATACATGCTTAGATTCTCTATTATATTCCATTGGTCTTCATGTCTGTTTCTGTGTCACTACCATATTGCTTTTATTATTATAGCTCTACAGTATACCTTGACCTCTATAATAGCAAACCCTCTAGTAGTCTTTTATTCAGAATTGCTTCAATTACTCAGGGTCCATTCTGATGCCATATGAATTTTAGAATTACTTTTCTATGAAGAGGTATGTGGTTATTCAGATTGCAGATGGCCTTTTTCATTTCACAATGTTGTTCATACCCATCCATGAACACAGGATGTATTTCCACTTTCTAGTGTATTTCTCAATCCCTTGGTTCAGAGATTTGAAGCTTTCAATAGAAAGTTCCTTAAATCCCTCGGTTACACTTATGACAGGGTTTTTGTTATTTTTGTGGTACCATGTTTATGAGCTCACTCTCAGTGTGTTTTCTGTTGGTGTATATGAAACTCTTGATTTTGTAATTGGATTTTGTATGCTTTCACACTGCTCAGATTGTTGGTCACATTTAAAAGCTTTGTAGTGGAATAATATGTTATTTGGAAAGAGAAGAACTTTGAATTCTTCTATCCTATTCATTTCTATTTAATTTTCTTCTCTTGCATTAGTACGCCAGGAACTGATTCCAAATATGTATTAAAAAGGTTTGGGGATAGTGGGCAGCCCTGTCAATTTCCTTGTCTTACTTGGATTGCTTCAAGTTTTTCTCTGCTTAAGATAATTTTGACTGTTAAACATAGCCTTTTTTTTTATTTTGAGGTATACTTCCTTTAGTCCCACTCTCTCTGGAACTCTTATCATGAAAGTGTGCCATAATTTTGTTAATTATGTTCCCCACACATCTGTATTTCTTGAGATGATCTCATAATTTACAGTCTATTTATATGATTTACAAACCTTGAGATTTGTAGATTAAAGGCAACTAGATCATGGTGACTGTTCTTGAAATGTGATTGCATTTGGTTTGCTGGTATTTTATTGAACCTTTTTTGGAGTTCTTTTTGTATCTCTTATCATCAGGGATTTATGCTACATAGTTTAGTTGTTTTTACTTATTTAATAATTAGAGTAATACCAGTTTCAAAGAATTCATTTGGAAGTAATCTTTCCATTTCTTTTAAAAAAGAATTTAAGAAGTATTAGTTTGGCAGGTTTCTGCTATGAATATACATCTGGTTTTAGACATAGTTTAGTCAGAAGACTTTTTATTTCTGCTTCAATCTCTTCTTTTGTTATGGGTCTATTTATGTTATTGTTCTCTTGTTGGTTTAACTTTTGTAGCTGGGATTAATCAAGAAATTCATGTGTTTCTTTTATATTTTTCAACTTAATGTAACTTAGGTTCTTAAAGTATTCTTTAAACTATTCTTTATTTCTTTCTTCCTTCCTTCCTTTATTTATTTATTTATTTTAGTGTTTGTTTTTGTTTCACTGTTCAATTCTGATCCTGTTAATTTGGGTTAACACTTTCTTTCTTTGGTTAGTTGAGCCAAGTGTCTGTCATTTTTGTTTATCTTCTCAAAGAAACTGCTTTCATATTAACTGAGTCTTTATAATGTTCTTTTTGTTTCTATTTCATTAATTCCAATTTTGATTTTTATTATTTCTTGCCATGTGGTGTTTTGTGGTATGGATTGTTCTTGTTTTTCCAAAATTTTCAGCTGTATAATTAAGTCATTTATTTCTACTCTTTCTGATTTTTTTAAATGTAGGCAAATAGGCTATAAACTTCCCTCATAAAACTGTTCTTAATGTGTCCCAGAGATTTTGTTGTGTTGTGTTTTCATTTTCATTTAGTTCCAGCAATATATTCATGTATTTCTTGATTTCTTCCTTGATCCATTCATCATTCAGTATGAGTTGCTTAAAATCCATGTGTTTAAACAATTGCCAGGGTTTATTTGCTAGAAATTTTAAGTGCTATTTCCTAATGGTTGGATATGATATAAATTAATTCAATTTTTCTATATTTGTTAAAGTTTGTTTTGTATTCCAGCATGTGTTCTATTTTAGAGAAGTTTCTATGTGCTGCTGAGTACAATGTTCATTATTTGGCATTTGAGTAAAATATTCTGTAGTTATGTGTTAGATCCATTTTTAAATTTTTTTCTTTATGAGTCTATAGCACACAGTTAGACCATCTCTCCCTTCCCTTTCCTCTATCCAAACCCTCCTACATGCCCCTCCTTGCTCATTTTCATATCCATGTTCTCTTTGGTTATTAATTTTTAAGGCATGTGTATATGAATGTAGGCATGTGTATACATATATACCTAAATAAAACCTGCTCAGTCATTATAAAGTTATGCATATGTATGTTGTTAGTGATGATCATACTGGATAAATGGGCATTGGAAAAATAATTGTTGTTTTCTTCCATGTGCAAGACTATTTCTTCCACTCTAGACATTCCTTGGTTGACTGTCATTCTTTGTGTAGAGTTGAGGACTTTTAAGCTTCCCTTCATCCACTGTGTCATATCTATTTGGGCAGTCATGTTGGATAAGTTTTATTGGTGTAATTTCTCACATATCTAGGTAAGACACTCTCACAGAGAATTTCCTGTCCCCTGTGTCTTATAATCTTTCCAGCCCCCTTTTTTGTAATGATCCCTGAGACTTAGCTTAGGCAGTGTTTTACAAATGTATCCACTGTGACTATGGGCTTTTTTTAAAATTGATTTTATTGAGCTCTACATTTTTCTGTGCTCCTCTCCCTGTCTCTCCCCTCTCCTTCAACCCTCTCCCATAGTCCCGTGCTCCCAATTTACTTAGGAGATCTTGTCTTTTACTACTTTCCACGTGGAAGTATTCATATCATGTTTTTCCTTAAATGCATTAAATTATTAGATAAATTTTATTATTGTTCTTTGAGATTCTATATCCTTGAGTTCATAAGTAGTTCTCATTGGAGAAAACCTTTACAGAACCAGAGACTTTGATGGGAGACTTGATGTCTTGGTCTTTCAAATTGATTTTATATTTACAATTTGGTTTGTTCATACAGATTTCTTTCTTTTTTATATATTTGATGTGACAATCTGATATATTGTGGATAATACCAGTGGAGGGGATGTATGATCTTAGCTAGGCCAGGTACAGTTGAGGGATGAGTTTATTACTTGGACCAGGGAAAAATGGCTTCCAAACTATACGTCCAATATTTAAACTATTTGTGTCAATATAGCAGCAGTTAAAGGGAAGGAAGGGAGAGGAAAAGTGTCTTCATCAGTCAAAGGTGACTCTCAAGAAAAACAGGTTCTAAAGCTACTGATCTGGAGCTAGGCTTGTGGGTGTAGAAATGGGTAAAGGAAGGGGAGAATGGGGGACATGAGGAAGCTGAGAAAGGGACAAGGTAACTTATGCTGCAAAGTTTCTTGGGAGCAAAGGATTTATGAGCCGATGTCTGTAACTGGGCTTCTAGGTTTTCAGATGGCACCAGGTTAGAAGACAGAAAGGCAAGAAAATTTGTGAACAAGACCCTTCCAATGTCTAAACACAAATGCACAATGAATCTATGGCAAAAGTGTAAATATTTTTAGCCCTC
Source organism: Ondatra zibethicus (assembly GCA_004026605.1). Classification (NCBI taxonomy): domain Eukaryota; kingdom Metazoa; phylum Chordata; class Mammalia; order Rodentia; family Cricetidae; genus Ondatra; species Ondatra zibethicus. The sequence goes on along the minus strand of PVIU01005572.1, from coordinate 60,030 downwards.
AGGGAAGTTCAAATAAAAGCTAAATTGCCTTGTCAGAATGTATATCATTGAGAAAGAAAACAGTAAAAGCTGACAAGGATCGGAGCTAAGGGCAGGGGCTGAGCTCTCTGACACGACTGCTGTGAATGTATATTAGTTTCACATTCACACCCCACTTCTGGGTCCACACCTAAGGTAATCAAATCCAGCTTGTTATAGAGATGCCTGCAAAGCTTTGATTATCATGTCATTGTTTGCTACTAACAAGGTATAATATCAGTATAGGAATCCTTTACAAGATAAATGATAAAGAAATATGCAGGCAATGGAGACATAAAAAAACTGTAATTGCAAGTTGGGTGATGGTGGCACAAGCCTTTAATCCCAGCACTCAGGAAACAGAGGCAGGAGGATCTCTGTGAATTCAACCTGGTCTACAAGAGCTAGTTCCAAGACAGGCTCCAAAGCTGCAGAGAAACCCTGTCTCGAAGACAAAAATAAAGCAAAAACAAAACCCCCAAAAAGACAAAACAAACAAACAAACAAAAACCCTGTAACTGCATAAACTGGGTAGAACTGAGATAATACTTAATGATGACATAAACATTCATTACTTTGTAAAACTAATATATGCTGGAAAGTGATTTATACATACAATGCATTATTACCCCACCTTAAGAAAAAAAAACATAGTCTAATGTGAGACAACATGAAGACGTGTTTGGTAGAGCAAGTCAGTATCAGAGGGACAAATACAACATAATCTCATTTGTACAAAGCATTAAATTGGGTCAACCCTAAGAAATAGGAATTAGAATTCTGGTTACTGGAAGCTGCAGAAAAAGAAATATGGGAAGCTGTTATTTAGAAATCATTAGGTTTTCAGATGTAACTGATGAATAATTTTTAGAAATTACTTTTAAAACATTATACTCTATTTCCACTTTGTTACACAAGTGGATCTCATGTTTCTTTCATTAAACAAAATAAACTAGTCATGAATGCATGCTTTATAGCATTTCTTATCTTTTGTGAGTCTTATGAGTGAGGACTGTATTTTGAAAGCAAATCAAGAGAGAAACTCTTCCATTATATCTAAGATTTTAAAACTGATAACATCCCTTTTTTTCTTAGAAATCCACCTCTTTATGTCAGTACATTAATTTAAATCTATAAATGTACAAAAGATGCACAATTTAAATTTATAATTATCATCTTGTTTATTGAATAAATAATCATAAGAAAGAAAACAAGTATTCTTCCTCTGTAATGTAGCATATCTGATTGTATGTTTAATATTAAATCACTTTCTATACATCTTTAGCCAGGTAACATTTTATATTTTGACAGCATCTGCCATGACCTAGTACACCAATAAAATGGTGGTCCTGTTGACATTTACATCTTTTTTTTTTATATTGTAACTTCACAGACTCCTATCAAGGTCAGCTAGAAGTTTCTGTGAAAACTTCTTAGTAAGTTAATGGAGCCCTTACTAAAAAATAAAACACAATAATCCTCGAGGGTTTAAAAAACCAGTTGGAAGGAACTAAATGTTAAAAGGATCTTAAGTTGTGGAACAAACCACTCTTTATATTAAATTAACAGCAGTTCAAGATTACAGCAATGGTGATTATCTCAAATCAGGGCTGCCCTAAAGCAAATGCTTATTAGCTCACAATTTTGTCTTTAAATTCAAAGACAAGGGGAAAGGAAAGAAACAAGGTATGAATTAGGATCTAGACTTAACGTGTTTATTCACTGTTTTTAAGCTCTTTTGTTGCCCAATGACAAATGGCCAGTCCTTAAATGGACTAAACATGTTATATTTGTAATATATGTATATGCATATATGCATACAATAACAATCAGAAAAAAGGAGGGTATGAACATTAAGCAGATATGTGTGACGGTTTGGAGTGAGGAATGAGAGAGGAGAGATATTATAATTAAAATATAATTTCAAAAATTTAGAAGAAAAGTTTTAAATGATCTTTGGGGGTTGATTTTTTTCTGTAGTTACCTGGTACAACTACACACCTATGTGATGTTTCACCAATTTTCACAAATTTCTCAAACTGGTACCCTGGTTTCAGAATCACTGGCATTTTCTCATCGGTCTTCATCCCTCTGCCGCTAAGCACTGTTTCTAAGTGTCTGTCTCCATCTTTTCTCTCCTCACACTAACTACAATCAGATTGAACTCATTCCTTTATATAGAGTGCCAATGTCATTCAAATTAAGTAAAATCATAATTTTAAAGTATTTTTAAACATAACAACATATGAGTGCCAGCAATCAAGCTGCATTGATTTATACATTTATGCATTTTGATGTATCAAATGAGAATCATGTAGGTTTGATTAGAGACACAAATACTTTTGTAATACACTCTGTGAAGAATTAGAAAGAGATACTCTTTTACCCTCACAAGATCTCTCTCTTTCCCCTCCCTCTCTTCCTTTTTTTCTGTGACCTATGTGTACAGTATGTACACACATTAACACAAAATCACCCATATAGCATGAGTACATGTGATGCAAGCTCTGTGTCTTTCTGTCTCTCTAGCTCTCTGTCTCTCTCTATTGCTCTGTCTCTGTCCCTGTCTCTCTCTCTCTGTCTCTCTGTCTCTCTCTCTTGCTCTCTCTCTCTCTCTCTCTCTCTGTCTCTCTCTCTCTCTCTCTCTCTCACACACACACACACACACAGAGAGAGAGAGAGAGAGAGAGAGGAATATTTTGAAATTATACCAGACTTTAAACAATCAAGAAAAACAGAAGGAAAAAATTATGGACCCATAATTTTGAAACCCAGAAACACTAGCAATATTGTTAAATCCTTAAGAGTATCCTGTGTGTTCAACTTCACTTACTTTAATATTTCCAAAATGTGATTTCCAACTTGGCCTCTCTCTTTGAATTGATAAATAGCTACTCAGGCAAAATAACCAAATGTTCAAAAAAGCATTTATATTACCAGAAAGAAAATGATAATAATAAACCACGACCCAAATGAGGGTGTGCCAGTAATTCCTGTCCTAGGGATGTCTGTATTGACATTAGTGGAAACTGTACCCTACATGAGTTCTGAGTTTTCTTCCAGCTTAAGTCTAGTTTCACAGCAGCCTGGGTAACAACAGCACAATTCAATTGGAGAACAAAGGTTTTTTCTTTTCCTTTATAATTACTAAGATACATAAAATATTTGTTCTGTAGAAAAGAAGTAACTAGAACTCTTCTCTTGCCAGGTTGAGTTTTCACACTTTGCATAGAGATGCAGAACTGAGGTTAGCATTTTACATGCAAGAACATTCCTTCATGTGCAGAGTCTAAACTGTCCACGCTCCAGAGGAGACTCACACTTTTAAAGCTAAGCTTTGAAAACACAATTTTCTATTAGAAAAATGCTTGTTTCTTTAACCAGGAATTCTCTTATTGCATACAGTGTGTTTTGACTAATGTTAAATAATATAGTTATTTTTTCTGAAGTCATTTTGAGAACTAATTGAATCGTATATTTTTTTCTCAAAGTTGTGTGGTATGAATGTGAATCATTACTTAAAAGAGTATGTTATTTAAGGATAGAAATACCTAATAAATAATAATTATAAATATTGTATTGAACATTTATATTTGTATTTATTTACTTGTTTGTATATTTTGGGGGTGGTTTTAGAGTTCAAACCTAGGTCCTCAATGTGCTAGTCAAGTACTCCACAACCAAGAAGTGCCCCTTTCCCTAAATCGCTTTTAGTTCAAATAAATTTGTTTTATTTCCAAATATAATTTCTTCTATTAATGATTTCTGAAGATATTTCTGAAATAATGCCTTAAGGAAGCTTGGATTCTGTTTAAAGATTCTTATAGCATTTATGCACTTAATGTGAGATGCAGGCATGCTTTGAAACAGAAATGGAAGTCGGGTGACAATGTTCTGAGGACCATCCTTCCTCCCACTGCAAGGGTTCTGGAAACCAAACTCAGGCTGGCAGCTCTGGAGACATTCAGTTATCTGGCTTGCTCCAGACTGGATTCTAAATATTTACAAAAATGCACATAGGTTATTGTATTATATTTTGTTTTGTAGGATTAATCTTGAAATGAAAGTTAAAAAATTTAGGTTGATGTAACTGAAGTAGAAGCTCATTTTATAAGTATAACTTTCAATAGACAATGTACATGTGATTGGCCTGGAAATTGTGGTATAATCAATAATGTGGCCTCCTTCCTTTTACTAGGCTAGCAGTCTCAAAACTTAGTTTGATCGCGTGCTTCAATATAGTAGTATCGTTCCATATATTATATCTTCATTGTAACAAATGTACACATATGAGAAGGAATAAAACATGAATGTGAGTGTTATTGAAAGACTGATTAGAATATATTCATATCACTTACAGTAATATTTTTTCCTCAGATTAGTCAAATGGCCTTGGCTTGTTCCAAAGGAGATGGAAAAGTGTACCCACATTAATCTTAACACTCAGATTGTGTCTTACTATTTGAGAATTACAACAGTGTGAACTTGGAAGAAGAGTATCAGTTTCTGCCACAATGGCCAAACGTTTGCTCTGCTAAGGGAAAAATATAAAAAAGCACAATTTAAATGGCCAGAATTTCCTCCAACCATGATAATTGTGCATTTGTAGGGAGCTTGTAGCTATTATTATGACAGAATTATTATCAGCAGCTATGGCAGTTTTCAAAATGGGTACCAAGGCTTCCTGCTGATCGTGGCTCATCTGAATCTGCTGTGTGAAAAAGTTCTGACATCTCCTTCTGTTGCGGATATGTGCTGGAATAACTCACGAATAGCTATATTGAACAAAAGTTGATGAAGTTGCTTCTAGCGACAGGAAACTTGTCCACCAGCATTGTAGACACAGATGGAGAAATGGATGTTGTGGGAGGAAAGGTGTGAAGTCTTCCTCTCCTGCTGTGGCCTTTCTGGAGTGTTCCCAGCATGAGTCCCGTGCCTCCTGAACACACTCTGACTACCTAGTCCCCCTACCTAGTGTTATTCAAACTCTTTCTGAAGCTTGGTATCACACTTTTCTACGAGCCACCCCTCCTCTGATTTCTTGGCCTTTCTGTTAAGAAATTGATTTAGCTGAAAATATATGTTTATGTATTTATTTGTTGAGAATTTCACTCATGTATACAATTTACTTTGGTCAAGGGAACCCCCACACTCTTTCTCCAACTTCATTTCAGTTCCCTCTAACTTCACGCCCTCTTTTCATAGCCCACTGAGTCCAATCAGTGTGCCCATATGTGCATGACTGTAGGGCCACACACTGAAGCATTTGCACAGTTACTGGCCTCTTTTTCCCCTGAAGAAAACTGACTTTCCCTACCCAGCAACCTTTAACTGCTAAAGCTCTCCGCCATGGCTGGAGCTTACTCTTCTTCTGAATCCTGATTTCTCTCTCAGTCTCTCTCTCCCTCTCTCTCTCTCTCTCTCTCTCTCTCTCTCTCTCTCTCTCTCTGTCTCTGTCTCTCTCTCTCTCTTTTCCTTCCTCCCACTTCCTTTCTCCCTCCCTTCATAGCATTCCTTTTGGTTCTCTATTGTGAATAGCAACTCATAAGAAATGCACATTATTTTGGGCTTTTCATTGCTAAAAATAACTGCTAAAGTAGTGTTTTAAATTAATTCTACATCTTTCTCTTTCTTGTCTCTTTGAACTGGAAGTTTGAACTTATTTCCTCAGAAGGGGGATGTATTGAGGAACTATCCAAAACTCCTGAGAAGCATCCTGACCTCGCTGTAAAAAACTTAAGCACAGACGAAAGAAAAAGGCTTGAGAATGGGATACCCAGCTTACCTAAAACGTGAAGACAGTCACAGAGCATAGGAAAAATGTTAAGCTAAAACAGAGAGACAGAAGTCTCTGCTACCAGGAGTGACAGTCTCCCGAGCTTCCACAAGGGATGTAGCTGTACTGCTTTCTGTATATAATCCTTCCTGAAGGATGATTCCAGGGATGTCTGAATGGAATGTCCTGGGAGCTGTGCGAGTGCAGTCAGGAACCCCTGTACATGCTGAGAGTCCATGTTGAACTCAAAGGGAAATGATTGATACAGGTGTAAAACCTGTTGGTAAGTTCTGCTTATGGCCACAAGAGCAAGACTTCCTGGCACTGTGTAGTCCAGGCCACTTCCACTGGGTAGATTAAAGCTTGTAGTTTTCCTGTCACATTTAGATGATAATATTATGAAATTGCCTTCTCCCTCTTATAACCATTCTGTTACATATCCCTGCATTTTCTTCGCGCTTAAGTGTAGAGGGTGTGTTGAAAATATATGAATTGGGACATTGGCATCGCAGTTATCAGTTGTTCTCTGTATTTTGACCAGATATGGCTTTTATAAAGGTTCCAGTTTTCTCCAAAAGGATACTTCATCAATAAGGGGTGTTTCCATTTGCTTTCTATTTCTGTGATAAATCCACTAAGACTTTTTAAGAGCATCTTGGAGAGGAGTTGATCTACTTTCTTTTAATTCCAGGTAACACAGTATCACCAAGGGAAAGTCAGGGCACAAACTGAAGCAAGGGTCATGGGGATATGATGCTTCCTAGCTTGCTTCCAAAGGTGGCATCTGCTGCAGGTGAGCTAATCCTTCTCATATAAAACATTAATCAAGCAAGTGCCACATGCACTAGCGTATAGGTCAACTGACAGAGGGATTTTCTCAATTAAGGTGCTTATTCACCTAGTTTTTATAAAATGACAGAAACTACTGGGACAATTGGTGAAAGTCCCACTTATCTGCAGATCTGGATATTTATAATTATTTAAAAATTACACTGATTTAAGAGAATAGCTGTCCTATGTTCCCCTCTAAGCTAATGACCTCACTTACCTTGGGTTGTTGGGTAGTTTCTAGTACCTTGCATAGTTTTCTATTAGATAGGTGTTGGTTATAACTAACCAAGTTACAAATGCCACTATTGCAACTTAAGAGATATTTTGTCTTACTGGTTATTGTTGTGGTTCATAAGCATCTCTGGGTAATACTACTGGTTCCTTCCTTCCCAGGAAGCTTCTACAATAACTCTCATACTATAGTTCTCAGCAGGGAGGTTTTCAGGTCATATCCAACTCAAACCCTTTTGGTCCTGTGTCTGAAGTGGACAAAGTCTTCCAAAATAGGGACTTACTTTCAATCTCTGAGAGGCAACCAAACACCAATATCATTTTGGAGTCTACCAACAGTTGAAGAGAAGGTACTAGGGTTTTGTTTGATAGTCTATGACTCTTCAGAACAGCCCCAAATGGTATAACTTCATTTAAGTAATATACATATGTACACTATATACTTAAATGATGTACTATGTGTAAGTCTAGGTAAATACAAAGTAATATGATTCTTTATGGCTTTTCTAGACATCATCCTCAGTATTATTTATTCTTCCCTCCTTTTCTTTCTCCTCCTTTTCCTCCTCCTCCTCCTTCTCTCTCTCTCTTTCTCGCTCTCTCTCTCAGCTTTGTTATCTTTTTCTCTCACCAAATAAAGGTTCTAAAAGTTCTCTCCATTTATCCCTTTTGTCCCTTCGTATCAGTTGTATTTTGCTTATTCCTTTCTCTAGTTTTCTTCCCCTTCCCACCATGAACCCTATATACTTTTCTGTTATCTATGGTTATAGCATGTTTATACTCACATCGTAGTATTTGGAACTAGGAACAAAGTGGATGAGAGAGATGGATGTGGCATTAGTCTTTCTGGGTCTGTGTTACTTCATTCAATAATTTTCTAGTTATCCATTTATCTACATATTTCATAATTTTATGTTTATTTATAGCTAAATAGCATTACATTGTGTCTATGTCTACATTTTCATTATCAAGCCAACAATTAAAAGACACTTAGGTTTTTGTTTTCATTCCTAGCCATGATAAATAGAATAGCAATGAGCACAGCTGAGCAAGTGTCTTTGGAGTATGGTGTCAAGTCCCATGAGCAGATAACAAGTAGCCTAGCTGGGTCATGAGAGAAATTTACTTTTATTTAGCCTTTTGAGAATTATCGACACTTATTTCCTGACTTGCTGCTCCAGGTTTTAATTCCACCAACATTGGGCAAGCGTTGCTATCTGTACAAACTCATTTGTTTTCAGTTGTTTACTTGATCTTTGCCATTTTGGTTGGGCCAAGATGAAATTCCATTGTTTTAAAAGTCGCGTTTCCCTTATGTTGAGGATTATGAACACTGTTTGAGATGGATTTAATACAATTTTACTTCTGCTTTTGGATCTGTCCAGACTCAAAGGTCACCTTTGAATGGATAATTTGTTATGTTGACTCTGTTTTTTATGTTTATCTTTGTATTTTGGATATTAGTGCCCTGTCAGATGTACACCTGGCACGGATTCTCTCCCATTCTCTGGACTTCCTCTTCACTTGACTGATTATTGCCTTAGCTATACAGAAGCTTTTTAGTTTTATGAGGTGTCACTTGTCAATTGTTGACCTTAATTCTTGGGCAAATGGAGTCCTATTCAGAAAGTCTTTTTTCTAACCCTAGGCATTGCCTAAGTTTCAGTGTTTCTAGTATCCTTGGGAGGTCACACCCATGAAAGCTCAACAATATGCCTAACTGGGCAAGACATGAACAGGATCATGTCTATTGACATGCCAATGTGGATGGCAGAAATCTCACATTATCCCAACCTTAGATGAAGAGCTATTTGCAATTTATGACTACTGAGAGAGTCTTCCCTGAGGAGAGCCCTTTAATTGGTTATCCAGTGCCAAGCAGTCAACATGAAACTATACATATAAGTAATAAATTCTTTAAATTCCTTTTTACTTCTGTACTCATTTTCTACTTCCCTCACAATCTTATATTTCTTACACACAAACAAAAGTTCATCTAAATGTACACATGTTCACCAACTGAGGGACACTTTCTGTTTGAAGTCTGTACATTTGTGTCCTGTAAGAACGTATCTGAAACTCAAAATTATACAAATTTAAAAAACGGATTTTTTTTTACCACTTAAATACTGCAAAGAACAAAATCAAGGAGATGATAGATTTTATTGTTTGATGAAGACTTTTCTACCCTTCCAAGATGACAGTATTCAGTAGGAAGGAGCACTGTCTCCAAACCTGGGAAAGCTAGAAAGAGAAGCCAGATGAACATATCAGTGCTTTTTTTCACAAAAGCATTAATCCCATTCATGAAAGAGATAAACATGCAAGCTAACAACCCTTTCAGACCTTGTCTGGATAAGGCCCTATTGCTAAATACAACACACATTTTGCTCATAGGCGTGGATAAATCAAACTGTTAGTGGCCTGGAAGTTTCTCCCTGACGGCTACTATTCATACAGCCAGAAAGTGCTGCTGCTGAAGAAAAGTCATCAAAGCTTTACTCAGCTAGAGCCCTGAAAGTGACAATAATGACTGGCTAGGCAAGATGTACCAACAGTTGAAAAAATGACAGGAATATTATGGGGGTAACCAACAGATTTCTAATTAGATTAAAGTTCCACTTCACAGGGATGATCTTATGCCTGATACTAAATACTTGTTCAAGAACTTCTCTTTGGATACAAATCATACGCCCTATGGAAGAATTTACTGCCTCAGAGCAGCACATAGATTAATAAAAATGGGTCAATTTCAGTTATAAGCCTAAGCTACTATCTGAGCATTTATAACGAATATTAAGTGTTTGTGTGACAGAAAAGTCTACTTTCAGAGGATGGCTCATAAGGTTCATGTGAGAAAAAAGAGTCATTATTTTCATCCAGGCCATGACCCCAAGTATATTTGTCATACGTACCAGTGGATAGCCCTATACGCCATGCTTGTATGGGTAGCTCTAATTGGATTCAAGGGCTTCTAAGGAGAAAAATGAAGAAATTAAAAGATAAGGTGGCTGATGGGATGCAAGGGGTATAATAGAAGTTAGATTGTAATTAAAATTCATTGTATACATTTGTCAAATTCTCAAAGCAGAATACCAAATTAAACAAAATAAGAAACTATTGGATATATCTAAATGTTAACCATCATACGCTTGGCTCAGCACTTATTTGCATTAATTCATTACTCAGGAACAGCCCAAATTCATTAGTCATGTAAGCAATACAGTTTTAGTGGTTATCTGGCTAATATTTAGTCTTACACATATTTCAAAAAGCTTTGCTTTAGTCAGTCACTAACAACTTTCTTCCATTTGACAGAAGTTGCATAGCCACACTACACCAAATGCCTTTGTCTAGCCTGGTTTTTCTTGTCTCAAGCTAGCTGTCATTCCGCTCTTCATGCCACTCTTCCCCTGGCTGGAGAGCACAGTTTATAGCATTAATTCTTCACTGATATAGATATGAATAATTTTCATTAGTATGGATTTTGATTTATTGATATAAATTTAAGGTCAATTTTGTTATATGTATATGTATTTCTGATTAAGGTATTGTGATTTTGTAGTTAATTTAAAAATGTAATGTTTAATTAGGAAATATAGGTCATTAATGGATAATCATCGATAATAGTCAAGTTTGTAGTCCTGTTAGTTAGATTTTCTAGATATATAGATGTATATTTCAGTTAGATAGACTGAAATGATTCTTCATATCTCTCAAAGACTACAGAATATGGAATTTTAAATGTTTTAATAACTTAGGGCTTTTCATAACAATGAGACACGTCTGCTCCTGGTAGTACCAAGCTACTTCAATTCAAGAGGAAGATGGGCATTGAAGAGGCTCCTTATGGAGTTTGATTAGCCATTTAGGCAAGAAACTGCTCTTGCCTGGACTGTTGCATAAACTGGACACAAAGAACCCACAGAGAGAGGACTGCTAAACTTGCCTAAAGGTGAGATGATCCTTCAGGGTTCCTGATTCATAAAAGAGTCTGTGAGACATTCTGCAGGATACAAAAGAAAGTGACTGAACTGAGTTTAAATCTTCCAGCCTTATGGAAATGTCTGCTGTATACTATGGGCCTGTAGGCTAAAGATGGATGACCCAAGAGTACAGAAGAACTTTGGGTAACTGTACAGGCAATGAGATGTCTCTGTTATTTCTAGAGTTTTGGAAGTTTCTTACAATGTACTTCCTGTTTACTTAGGTAATATTATATCCTTCTGGAGTGTTTGATGGAGTTGAAGAATAGATACATAGTTATAGTTTTCCATTGTTATGATAAAAGATAAAATAGATCTAAATATGGTAACTGTAGTTCTTGCTTGATAACTGTTTTGTTATATGTAATTTTACTATGTTAAAATGAAACTCTTTCTTTTTTGTTTAAACATAAAAGGGGAGATGGTATAAGAGGTCCTTCTTTCTATGTGTTGCTTTCATTGGTAAATAAAAAAAACTGCCTTGGCCTTTTGATAGGACAGAGAGCAGGGAGGCAGATTAGACAGAACGAAATACTGGGAAGATGAGAAGTGTGGCAGATGCCATGTTTCTCCTGCCTGAGATGGACACTGGTTAGACTCATGCCAGTAAGCCACAGTCCAGTGGAAATGGGTTAATCAAGATGTGAGAGTTACACAATAAGAGGCTAAAACTAATGGGCCAGGCAGTAATTAAATAAATACAGTTTCTGTGTAATTATTTTGGGAGTTAAGCTAGCCAGGCACTGGAAACGCAACCCACTCCTCTCATACTACACTTCACTGTGCACAGTTATGCTCTTCACACCCTTATTCTCATGATCCAACACAGTGAGTGAAATGGCCTTGGCTTCTGCACATGTCAAGTAGGTCTATCACTTTCCTCTTTCTGGCTTTCTAGAGACCACATGAAGCTACAAAGAGGTGGATCTTGATCCCCAAGAGATTGTTTGAAGGTTTCTGCTTAGGAGGCTGGAGAAATGTCTCAGTAGTTAAGAGGATAAGCATTTGCCCAAGTGAGGCAGCTTAAAACTGACTCTAAGTCCTTCTCCAGAAGATCTGATGCCCTCTTCTATCCTTCACAGTTCATTCTAACTCATGTGAATATAATCCTGCCTCACCGCCCTTGAACACAGGTATATACATAATTTTGAAATAATTTTTAAAAAAGAAAATAAAATTTTATTGAAATAAATTGATGATTTTCTGACACAGCAAATAGATTTCCAGTATATCCTTGAAGACCTCAAGTCTGTTTATCAGAATACATATTCAGACTATTTCTATTAATACCTATTTATGGCCCAATTAATGCACATTTTCATAAGAGATACTAATGCATCATCTCATATGTAAAAGGAATGTTTTCTGTACACATTTTGTACATTCAAAAAGAAAACCAAAAATATTTCTCACAGCCCAGCCCTCAGGTAGTAACAGTTTTTCTTACAAAGCCACATCTATATTCAGTGCAGAAAATCAGATTATACTTTTACAAAATTTTCATATCTCCCTCAAAGATTATTTTTGTAGAATTCAATTATATGTAAATGTCATAATTTATGTGATTTCCTTAAAAAAGAGAGATTTAGATTGTTTTGTTCTTCGCATTTACAGAGTAAAGATCTTGCTTTAAATACTAATAGTGAATGTTTGCTTAACTCTCTGGGTGAAAACAAACAAGGTATAAGCTTTCACAAATACTTTATTTGGGCTGAAAAGGTACATGAGTAAAAAAAGAAAGTTTCATGGTCATATATACAGTGACTAGAAATTTTAGAACTAAAATTAAAAGTTAGTTAGCTCCATATCCCTATTGTTTTATGATTAATGCTTCATTATTAAATAATAATTATTATTTAAATTGACTTACCTTGTATGCAGTGAAAACAGTTCATTTTTTTTTAGTTGTTATTTTAAACATGCTTCCCACACCTACTACTTTATAATAAATCCTGATATATCTATGTGGGAATATTTTGCAGTCTAGTTCTGTTCTTGTCTGTAGTACTTTGATTCACAAAGTGCAACTGCAAAAGCAATGACTTCATTCAAATGGATCCCTCAAAGCCTCTAAAAAGCAGATTGCTACTGGGACGTGAGGGATGATTCTGGATTTTTTTTTATTTAAATGTATATAGTGCCAGGGCTTGATTGTCTACTCAAATTCCAGAGAGGAACAATGCAAATGTTCCAAGGAAGACAGAAGTGGTGGAAATAATGAATGGGAAACAAAATATGAATAATTTAATACCTTAAATATCTTCTATTTTCCTAAGTGTTTATTTAACTTCTTTGGTGAAAAAATAATTTAGTCTTGCTAGTGAATACAATCAATTCTATGAGTTTTAAAACGGTTTCCATGAAGCTGTTGGATAGTATGGTATTTGATAAATAAAACAGAAAAAAAAAACACACTGGGAAAAAATTACAAGTGATTGCCCTAGTCAAATATTTACATCATCCTTAACTTTAACAGAAAAACTGTAACACAGGCCTGGTTCCAAGGAAATGGACCATGTTACTTGGAGCCTGTACCTCTGTGGAAATACCTTCATGTTGAAAGTACTACCTCATGGTTTATAGTATATTTCATAGATACAAAATTTTAGGTGAAAACTTATCCTTGTAATCTACCATGGGGATGAGGAAGTTAATGTGTAAGGTGGCGTTTTATACCCAACATAAGCAACTATAGATTTTGAAAAGTACAGTATCATGTAGGCTGATGAGTCCAGGATATGTTTCATGATTTCTTGAGTAAAACATACACAAAAACACAAAAAGGAAAAAGAAATCTAAAATGTGGTTTCTCATCACAGACAGTCAAAAAAAAAACCATTTGAAAAGAGAATCCAGTGTAGTGCCAATGCTTCCATGTGGTTTGTGCTGAGCGAGGGAAGCACAGATGATAAGAAAGTGTGCCCAGACACTGAGAGGAGCATACACAGGACCCTGAGGTGACATTGGTTTAAATTCAGAAGAAGTAGGCTGAATGGACGTGACTCCTCTTGTGAGCTGTAAATAGGTTCTTGGGCAACTGTGTGTGGAAAAATCTGTGAGGAGAATGGACACATGTGGTCTGGATACGCTCATACTTCCATAGTCAGGTGAAGAACCACCTCAATCCAGAAATTCATGTGATGACAAGTTTTTTTGTATGTGTGAATAGTCTCCGAAATTTTCTAAAACAATTTTAAAATTATATCAGTTAGCATATTTTTTGATACTAACTCTGTCTTCTCAGGGAATTGACTGCATATTCATTGCCTGGCAGTGTCCCAAAGTGTTTTATATTTGTTGAATTATGAATTAGGGCATACTTAGCATATTTCTTCACTAATGGAATGAGATAAAGTGATTTCATACGTCTGTATTTTTCTGTCACTAAAGATTTTTTTTTAAGTTATCCATTCAATTTAGTTGAGAAAAAGGACCTGTTTATGGAATTACTGGGTGGTTGTGAAGATGGGTGTTGGGCACATCTTAAGCAGTTGACTATTGTGAAGAAGGGTGTTGGGCACATTCAGTGGCTGACTATTGTGAGGAAGGGTGTTGGGTACATCTTCAGCAGCTGTCTATTGTGAAGATGGGTGTTGGGCACATTCAGCAGCTGACTATTGTGAAGATGGGTGTTGGGTACATCTTCAGTGGCTGACTATTAAAAGTGAATTTCTTTTCTTCTCCTGAATTAAAAAGAAAATAAATAAATCATTTATTGCAGATTTTAAAATTTATTTTATTTTTATTTATTCATTTATTTCGCTTTTTCCAGACAGTATTTCTCTGTGTAGCCTAGCTGTGCTGGAACTCACTCTGTAGCCCAGGCTTGCCTAGATCTCAGAAGTTCATCTGCCTCTGCTTCCTGAGTGTTGGAATGAAAAGCATGCGTCAGTACCATTTGTTTGTTTTTGCAGGTTCTTTAACTTGATACCTCATATCTTTTTTGAATGAAATAACTATACAAAGAACAAGAACAGAATAGTTAAATATTAAGTCAGGTAGACCTTCTAAAATGAAGTGACACATATAAAACCTTGTCAAGATGTATATTTTAATGTTCTTTGTTTGCATTTGTTCATAGAGAACTGACAAAAGACATGAAAATAATCTCAAGCGAGAAGAAAGGACATAATTTCTTATGACAGTGGGAATGAACTAATTTGTCTTTTGGAAGCCATTTTGAGATTATATGAACATAGAGGAGAAAATGTCAAAGCTATGAGGTTAACAAGCATGGGAATAGAATTTAGTTTCAAGAAACTTCATTAATATAAATTGGTATTTTAGATTTTTAAATTGGGATACAAGATATAGATTCTAAGTCTCTAAATTAAAATGATCTTGGAATTAATCACAATGGTATATTTGCAGATAGATAGATGGATGGATTAGAAATATTAAAAACAAAAAAGTCACAGGCTTTTGTATAATTGATCTGTTCACTGGAAACCTCTCAAAATCAAATTTCTCTAATATGAAAACTTTAATAATGTTAATTTTCCTAATCTTCATGGTATAATATATTGATATAAAATGAACTTTAATTACAAAAAATACCCAAACATCTATTTAAAAGCATGAAAAGAATTTTAAAAGAAAACTATAAGTATATTTCCAACAATCATAGATGTTGGTGAGAAGCTAGTTGGAGAAGGAGTAAGCACAGCATGGCTCCTTCCGTTCACAGGAGGCCTGCTGTGTTACCTTGTGTTTTGGGTACACAGATATTTTTTATTCAAATCTAGAATGCAGTTGTATTAATGGCCAATTTTTCCTGCATCTTTAATTAATATTTACATTATCTTTCAGATAAATTTTGCCTTGCATTTGTTTCTATTTATTTATTTTAGTCACAATGTGTTTTAATCAACAGTCAATTGACTTGCAAGCTTTCTTGTTTTATTTATTTGCTTTTGTGAACTACAGGCTTATTTTGTACTCCAACCTAAAAATGACTTCTCTCTGGGCCACTGCAAGCTTAAACCAGAACTCTTTTGCTGTGTTTGAAGAGTCTACCTTCTGCAAATAATAATGGCAATAATAGTTGATGATGATGGAAGCCTTTTCTCGATTTAAGTTTCTAATTCATGTTTATTTCATATATATAAATACATTTCACGTATTCATGAATATATATAGTCTTGTATTCAGATTTCTCTCTCTCTCTCTCCCTCCCTCCCTTTGTCTCCCCTACCCCTCTCTCTCTTTTTCTCTCTCTCTCTCTCATGAGAAATTCACACTCTACTATCCAATCTGGTCTGGAACTCATTTTGAAACCCAGGCTATCCTTAACTTATCAGTCCTCCTTCCTCAGTCTCTCTAGTGGTGGGATTGCAGGTGGCACCACCATGCCTGGCAACACTTGACATTAATGTTTCTTCCTCCTGCTCTCTGTAGGTCCATTCCTGTGAGAAAGACATAGATGTTCCAAATTCTTCCCACCACACCACAACTGTCCACATGGTCTATTACAGAATTATTTGATAATTTACCCATAACATTTATACACAAAAGGCATAGCAGGGAAATGCCTGAGTCTAGGTTATACACATACTATATGATAAAGTTTTACCAGGCTGCTTTCTGAGATGCTGTCACAGGCTTTCAAACTTCCTACAGTGGATATGAATTCCCATATCTCCACATTCTTGCATCATTTGCTATTATCTTCAACTTGTTTGCAATTGCCATTTCAGTTTATATGCTGTTTTATTTCTTCTTTTCTAATTGTTACTGAGTTTGAACACCTATGTAAGCTTATTATATGTATATTTTTTGTCTTTTACCTGTTTTTGCTCATTTCATGCTGTTTTACATTTTGTTGGTTTTCTATTATTCTGCTATTCTTTGTTTTATATATATAGTGAATGTTTATTGGCAGTGAATCCTATACATGGCAAATAGATTTGTGGAGGACATTGTCAGTTACTCAGTGTTACTATTGTAAAATTCATGGGACAGAAATCTTTCATATTAATGTAGATGATACATGTGTAATATACTTTGTTTTGACAGCATATTTTGATAGGACTCTTCAATTTTTCTTCAAGTTTTACTTCTCCCACTCAGTCTTTAGTCCGTATGGTATCTGGTTCACCATATTGTTTTAGGAACAAACAATATGCTTTCACTTATCTTTAAACAGTGAATCAATCCATCTTAGTGTCAGTTATAGCATCTTACATTTAGAGTCTAAAGATTTTAAAGCTTGTTTTGGGGAATGGTTCCCTTAGCTTAAAATATTCTATAGCTCTAGAACACTCAGCTTTGTCTAATGGACTTGAAAACATTCTTTTAGATATTACATTTCTTACTCATTTTTCTTCCTCATTTATTTGCTTGTACATAAATATATTTTAAAATGTTCTTTGTCTTTTGAAGTGAATTATGTGTAGGTAACATATTAGAGAGTCTCCGCTTTGTTTCATTGTAGAATCTGTAAGAGTTCATTTTTTCTTTGATGTGTATTATTTTACTCTTCATTTACGGCAGGAGATCTTTTGTATTGTTGAATTGCACAGTGCTTTGAGTGAACGACGATCTTATCAAGTGATGATTCTGCAGACTTGGGGAGCCCTGGCCCTCTATCTTCTCTAGACTTTGCGAGTGTAGAATTCAGCTGAGGGTGAAAATTCAGACACTGAAATTTTACAGGCTCATTTGCTAGCTTTGAATAAAATACTGTAGTCAAGGATTTATCTGAATGCTTTAGAGAAAGTACCATGAAGGTAAAAGACACCAAAACCACCCGGAGGCTTGCAGTGTGAGACATAGGTTAACTGCTACCCTTTTTGACAAGGTTTCAACCATATAGACTTTTACTCCACCCAGAAGCTATTGCTACCACTTCTGATCTGCTAATGATCTTGACTATGCTTGCCTGTCAGTTTAAAGGTCAAGAAGAGGAAGTAAGGGTCCTATTGTGGGGAGAAGAGTCTTGATTGTTAAGTGTGCAGTATCTTTTACAATAGGTGCTTATCTTTAACCGCTGAGAGGCAACACCCAGTCACGGCAATGGTATATATGGTTAGTCGAAGTGAATTCTAAGGGCTAAGCTGACCAGTCACAGGAAAGGAGGTTCCTCATGCCTGGTACTGGGGCTTATGTTAGTTTATGGTTATTGTGTGGAACATTGTCAGCATTTCCAACTTTATCAATAGACAAGAGTGGGTCACCACAAACATTGCAACACCCCAAATGCCTTTTGTACCCCTATTGAACAGTCTTATTCCCCTTATATCAGTAAGCTTATCCCAATCTTTTCTCCTCTGGAAAGTTCAGCTCACTCTTGGTGGGCTTCTGTGTTCCTTTGTATCTTTCTCTTCCAATAAATCTGTATTCTGTGCTCTGCTTCTCATCCCACATTAACAGCCTCTATTGGTCTCCACCTATGTATCATAAAAGGGATCATAAATTGGAAACTTGCACCACTACTGTTCAGTAAAGAAAGGAAGGAGGACAAATTTGTGGTTAACTTATCCTTCATTTCACCACAGATCCTTCCACCATTACCAGCATGAAGCCACCAACAAAAATGCTGTCTCCCGGAGTATTAGTGAAGGTGTGATTTAGAAAATATTAGAATTTAGAAAATATTAAAAGTAGGCTTTGACTTAAAAAATAATTAAGAATAATAGATAACAGGCCGGGCTATGGTGGCGCAGGTCTTTAATCTCAGTACTCAGGAGGCAGAGGCAGGTGAATCCCTGTGAGTTCAAGGCCAGCTTGATCTACAAGAGCTAGCTCCAGGACAACCAGGACTGTTACACAGGGAAACCCTGCCTCGAAACAACAAACAAACAAAACACAAAAAACCACCACCAACAACAAAAAGAATAATAGAAAACAATAAAACTTGAGTCATCAGGTAGATGTGAGTTTTGATGAAAAATGTCAAAATGTTAATGGAAAGGAATTACTTAATATATTTAAAAAATCGTACTAATATAAAAAGTAAAACGACAATCAATTTTTCACTTCCTTCTAAAAATACTAAAGCAGAAAAATAACATTAATGGATTAATCTCTATATTTTTAATTTAAAAATGCTACAGTGTGTTTATGTTAATCTTATAGGTTATTAAAATATTTCAGAAAGTTTAGAAAGCGTATTCCATCTGCTTGACAGCGGTAATCCATTGTACATTATGAAATGTTGGTCTAATCTTGCTGTTATAATTTTAATTTTAAAGACAATTGTAACTTGGCAATACAATCTTGGAGAAAAACAAAAATAAATTACAGTGAAATCCCACACCCCAAGATGCCTAGAATGTGAATGATCATGCGGTTTCCTCATAAGAAGATGCCTGTGTAGTGCTTGGGGACAGCCATGTGAGGAACAAGCACAAGGAGAGAAGACAAAGGAAGCCAAATTGATAAATATTCTGTTCTTGGAGTTGACTCCTCTGGAACTGAGAGAAAACGAGCAGTTAAATCTTCCAGTATGCATCTTTTTGTTATGACAGCCCACACCTATGGGAACAAATTCCTATGAAGTTCAGTTTTTGGTTTTGCTTTTTGGCTTTTTTTTTTGTGTTTTTTTTAAATTTACTTACAGGAAAATATGATAATCTAAAATTTTATTTTCCCTAAACTACTTATAGCAAATGAATTTTAAAGAAATTTGTGGGCAAATTATTTCACTAACTCTAATAAACTCAGGAATAATATGTTAGTACATTTTGTCTCAATTGTTTTTATAAGTGTTTTAAAATTGATATACTGATACCATGTATTCATCTTTGTCTTTATAGATGAGATGGCAGCAAAGCTTACAACATGTCTTCATACAAACAAATTTCATTAATTACATAGTATTATGAGATAGAATAGAATTCACTTAGCTTCAGTTATTTTCAACTTTTTACCTTTCTTAACATTAAGCAATCATGATAATTTTGCTGAAATTTGAAGTAATTGTGATTATTTCCCTAAAATATTTCAGAAGGAAAATAAGCCTTGAACCAAAGAATCTGACTGTTTTTGAGATTATTGAAATATAATATTTATTAAAAGTTTCATTTCAAGTAGTTTCATACTTAGAGTTCTTAAAGCACGAAGTGGCAATGCCATCAATAGGACTCTGTACTTTACACAGGTCCCAGTATTCTAAGTGGCTGAGGACTTTTACTCTGTCATTGACATTGATTCTATTTTACCTCTGATCTTATTTTTTATTTCAAATAAAAAATTTTATGTATTATACAGTGCATATGCATAGTCATGATCTTTTGACCATGAAGTGCTTTTATGTTTATATTAACTTAGAGGGTTGTTTCTAAATCTGAAAGACATCTGAAATTTTTATGTAAAATATGCTGAAATCCATATTATGTAGCTTTTAAAGTACAACTCTAATTTTAAAACTTGATTTATTATTTTGACTTTTGAAAAAAATCTCTCTGGCTCCTCTAGTGTTCTTTCGTAGAAAATAAATTCTTCTTAGTAACAGGAGACCAATTCTAATCTATCACCCCCTTAGAGTGTTCACTCAGCTCCCTGTTGGTGGGAACAGAAATAATGAAATGAAACAGGCTCATTGATGGACTGATTGTATGCAAAGAATCTAAAACAATCATGAAAGCCTTTTCTTCCAAGTAGTGAGCAACTTAACACGATGAAGAAACTGACCTGTGAACCAACTGAAAATTGTTCTCAAACAGATTTCTAAAACAGACATTTCAAATACAGAAGTAAAAACAAAATGAATTCAAAAGCTATATCAGGGAAATACAGGTAATAATAATGAAAAATAAATAATGAAACAGTGTGTTACTATATTATTTAGTTCTTTTCTAGATTTTTTTGAAATTTTAAAAGCATTGGAGAAAAAGAGAACTTGAAGATTCTGATAATGCAAGTGTCAGAATCACATAAAGCTATCTGTCTAATAAGATCCTGTCTCAATTTTATTTATGTAAGCAATTTTTAAAAGCAAAATAAGAAAATAGCCATAGCCCAACAACTCTGTTGGCATTATGTAGCCATCTCCTCTGGAGAGCTTCTTATGTAATTGCTTTTCCTTTTGTATTTTGGAACATAGTAAATATTTTTTAAGTAAACAGATGACTTTTTCTACCACATTCTAAAATGTTTCCTCTTAGGAAAGAACCACACACTGCAGAGGAGTAAATGATGGAAGGGGGTGCTCAAGAAAGGGGAAGCACAGAGGGAGAGAAAGGAAAGAGATATCTTGATTGATGGAGCCATTAAAGGGCTAGTGAGAAGCATGGCTCTAGGGAAAAGATGACCCCAGCTAAGGCTCTAAGGGACAGTAGTGAGGATGTCTAAATTGGCTTCCTTTGTAATCAGATGAATGACTACCTTATTTGTCATCATAGAACCTTCATCCATCAACTGATGGAAGTAGATACACAGATCTACAGTGAAGCACTGGGCAAAGATACCTGAGACCAGTCCAAGAGGGGGAGGACCAATAATATGACCATGATGGGATACCCACATAAACAGCTGACCTGAGCTAGTGAGAGCTCACTGACTCTGGACTGATAGCGAGCGATCCTGCATAAGACCAAATTAGGTCCAGGGAATGTGGAGGAGAGTTGTGAGGTCTGGGCATTCTGTGGGTACCACTGGCAGTGGTACCAGGATTTATCACTAGTGCTTGAACTGACATCAAGAAGCACATTCTCTTTGTTTAGTCTAGACCTAGAGGGGAGGGTTTTGGTCTTGCCTCAAAGTGAAGTGTAAGACTTTTTGACTCCCCATGGGAAACCTTACCCTTTCTGAGGAATGTATGGAGGGAGGATGGGGAGGGAGAGCAGGATGGGAGGAAGGGAGGATGTGGGAATGGGGCTAGCTATGTAAAATGAGAAAAGATTATATTAAAACAATTATAAAAAAAAAAACCATAGATTGTCTGGAATTTATTTTGTCTTATGGTATGAAATAATTTACCTTTTTTCTTTCTACTAGCTAATCATCTTATTATAATTAATAATGTTAAAACATTAAAATGAATTAATATGAAATCCATTGCCTTTATTGATAAATATGGGAATGGGAAATGTGTGTTTAAAAATAACATATATATATAAATTTAATTTTTTTACTTTTAAGGTTGAGTTCATTACAGGCTTATAAAAAGTCACAAAATTGGTAGGGGAATGTTTGTGTGATTACACCTAATTTTTGCAAGTGTTATATATTACATAATGATCATAATTCATAAACACAAATATTACATTGAAATTTCCTCACTCTTATTAGATATTTCAAAATTCTCTTCGGAACTCCTGCTGTGGGTTCAGGTATTATTTCTCGGCCCCATGAAGTTTGTCACAATGTCTATCTTACATCCAGGACCACAGCAGTGTTACATAATTTTGATCTGATCTGATGAGCTCCTCCCAATTTGAGTTATTTGATGTCATGTGTCTTGTCTGAGTTACAAATCTTTTGGCAGAATCATCACATGGTGAGTGCTGTGTCCTTTGTGCATCATTTTATGTGGTTAATGATATCTTGAGGTATACATGTTGTAAGTAGTGATATTGACCTTTGTAACTTTATTAGCAGTGTATATGCTGGCTTTTTCTATATGAAAATTACTGTACTTGTTTTATAATTAATAAAAACATTGAGAGATATACTGTATTATAATGAAAATACCTACAAAATTTATTTCATGTGATTTTATATGCCTCAGTAGAATTTTCCCACAATAATTATTACTGTAGTGTTTTATAGTGATTTTTGATTTTTTTATTAAATTGAATTTATTCATTTAAATTCTACTGCAATACATTTCAGTCTCTCTATATTTTTTTCTTGCTTAATGCACACCTCTCCCACCATAGACTTGCAGATATTTTATGGTCTTGTTGGAGTTGCAATATAATATAGTTTTTATTTACTTGTTCAAATTGTATTTTGTCAATGGGCATTGAATTCTATTAACTTATACCACCATTTAGAAAGTTCTCATTCTTTCTTGAATGTATGCCTAACTTCTTATGCAATAAATATTCCAGGCCAATATTCCATGTTCTCTGACCCAGAAATATAATTTATCATTTCATATTTTAAAGAACATTTCTTAGGAACAAAGATTCTATATTAGATGTTCTCTTTTTTTACCAGCAGAAGTTTGCTTCTTGATTCTGTGAGAAAGCAGTAATAGAAATATAAATATATAAAGTAAATTTAAGCGTATGCATTTCTGTAGCTATCTGGAGTTCACACTTAGTTCAGTAACATTATTTTGAGCATATTTTAGACTTTCTCCTTTATTTTTTTCCTCAAATATAAGAAATCTGGCATTTATTATTTATAATAATACCACATTCCTTTTAAATCTACAAGATGTTTAATTGGTTTTATGTTATTTTGCACAAAAAGAAACATAAGTGTGAGTTGTTCATAATCTGGTAAATATTGTTCCATCAAACCAGCTCTTTCACAGAATATATGTGAATTCCTTTTGGGTCTATCATTTAGCAGGGAAGTTCTACTCTTCCTGAGAATGTAGAATCCATCTACCAATATGCTCTAAAAAATGTTAAAACTTTTACATTGCTTGTGATCGTTCAATAAAATGTTATAAAAAATAGTGAGATAGACAGTAATTGTACTTTTACTACATAGCTTCATGTGTTTAAGAACTCTTATTTTGTAACAAATCTGAAATATGAGGTAGAAATCAGCATGAAAGATTAAAGTTTGTTGCTAACATTATAGAACTTCTGAAATTCTTTATTTTATCATGATATTAAGAGTGAAGAATAAAATAATATTACAAGTAGTTCAAAGCTTTGATAGAGTAAAAAGCCAAATTGGAAGGAGCACTTAGGCTATGATATCTTTGAATTTCAGCAACAAGTATTAAAATATTTTGTATAATACTTTTTTCTTGGTATGGATGCATCATTAATATGTTTTCCTTTGTGTATGTTTGAAATTTGGTTAGTTTTTACAAGTGGAAGGATAATTACTTGGAAAAATAGGAAACAGGTTTTAAAAACACTAATAAATCTTAAGAATATCTATTTATGACCTCAACATGTGACTCTAATCCTAAGGTTGGTGTTGATTCCAAAAGTAAACATTCACTTAAGTCATATTTTTTGTGTTAATGTTGAACACACGAAGCCTATTTACACACTCAATATTTAATTAAAATGCAAAGTATTTCTTCCATTTTCATGCAGAAGAATGAATGGATTAAAGTACATACATGCTTACATCTGATAGTCAAATACTAGCAGAGGGCATTTTAAAAACCAGCATCATGTATTATGTAATAGTTTAATATGAATTCAGTGTGCTTTATTTATTAATTTAAAAAATATTTTTATATTTTCATTTTTCCTTGTATTTTAAGACACAAGACTTCAGTTAATGCATTTTTTCTCTGTATTTTGATTGAAGACCTCTGAATATTGGAATGGAAAGCATATCTGAATTATATTTTTGTTTGCTACATTGCCTTTTCTGATAATACAAACATTTTTTAAAATGGTAAAACATTTCAAAAGATTTCAAAATGATTCTTAAATGATCTATGAGCACCATGTGTGTTCCTGGTGTCTGGGGAGGTCAGAAGGGATTAGGGTGCCCTGAGACTGGTGTTATTGAGTATATTGAGTCACCACATGGTTGCTAAGGACTCCAGCCACATTCAACAGTTTTTAATAACAGCCTTTTGGGTAGTGCTCTAACATCATATAACTTTTGGTGAAGTTGCAAAGGGTCTGGAAGATAATCAAGGGCAAGATATTTTGCTTCCCACATTTGGACTTTGTTCACTTGTAATAATGATACCCTGTTCACACTTATTGAAAGAAATTATTTGAATCCTTGTAGTTTTGAAATATACACAACTCAAGTTACCCCAGATCTTATTGTGATTTTCAGTACTGTTTGTATAGTAGCATCAGTATTTTAATTCCCGAGTTTTACCCCAGTCATTCTTCTTTAATATCTCAAAGGCATATTCTAGTGCTGTGGGACAATGGTTTTACCCTCTGAAGATTTGTTTCTTGTACTTGTTTAATAAAATGCTGATTGGACAGTAGCCAGGCAGGAAGTATAGGCAGGGCAACCAGGCAGGAAGTATAGGAGAGGTGAGAACAGGAGAATCCTGGGAATAGGAAAGATTCAGTCTGTAGTCATCACCCAGACACAGAAGAAGCCAGATACAGAGCAAGCAAGATGTGACTGCCTCACAGAAAATGGTACCAAGCCACGTGACTAACACAAAAAAGAACTAAGTTATAAGAGTTAATAAGAAGTCTGAGCTAATAGGCCAATCAGTTTATAATTAATGTAGACCTCTGTGTGTTTCTTTGGGACTGAATGACTGCGGGCACTAGGCAGGACAGAACTTTAGTCAACAAAATGGCATGGCAATGTGGGGCTGACCAAATCTACTTAAAAGCCTGAGAGAGCCTGGGAAGTTATTCTAGATAGAAAAGAATAGAGTTAAGCATGGCTTCTTGATAGCAGCACTTTTTTGGGTGGGTGGGCTCTGTTTGCTAGAGGCAAGCACTCTCATTTAAGAGAGGCTTCCTGACTCAGCTTTAGCTGCAAAACCTTGCAGCTCTTTTAAGAGATCCTGCCACAAAACACTTAAATGGTGTTGATAAAAAACTGACTGCATACTTTTTGGTGGTGGCAAAGACCTTGAAATGCCATAGAGTTATGGCAATAAACATAGCTCCAGCCATAATTTCCACCATGAAGCTAGACTCTCAGAAAGATAAGGAATGAGTTGGATCCAGCCATCAAAGCAACAGCTTTAATCCTAGCCATATCACTTAGCAAATTAAAGACTCATGTGGTCAGAAAAAGAGAGACATACAGTAAAGACAGATTCAGATGATGAAAACCTATAAACAGTTTGGAGTGTGTTTAAAATATATGTAAGCTTGGGAGAGAAAAGAAAAAGGAAAGAAAAAGAGAATAGTTGGGTGTGCTGGCACACATCTTTAATCCTAACACTTGGGAGGCAGAAGCAGGCAGATCTCTGTGAGTTCAAGGACAGCCTGAACTACAGAGTGAGATCCAGGACAGCAAAGATACTGAGAGAAACCCTGTATCCAAAAGCCAAAAAATTAAAAATAAAAATTAAAGAAACAGAGTTTAAAATAAATACACACAAAGATGGGAAATACACAAAAAGTCTGGATACCATAAGTTATTGTGCTATCTTCAAATTGTTTGAAGGCTGAGGAGGGAGCAAAAGCTGCTAAAATATATTTGGTTATAAATGATGCTGTATTAATCCAACATAAATATTTTGAAAATGCATTGATTTCAAAATTTAAGTCAAAAGGGATGTTACATTGGAGAAGAAATTTTGCTTCTGTTTCCATAAGAAATGAGAAGCTGTGAATTCATTCTGGGATAAGAAAAATCAGGTTTCATCAAGGAAGACCCCCTGAAGAATCTCCAATAGCAGCAGATGGTCCAGATGATCCAACATTTCAGAGGACCTCTGCTGGAGTTTCCTCTGAGTTCTGCATCATGAACAGTCTCAAGACTGTTGGCTGAGATGATCAAGCCTCACAGGATATTCCACTAAGGACTTGACCATAATTCAATATTTTCTTCAGGTCCCCATAAGATTATCAGTGCCCCCAATGAGCAGGAAGTTGCCTGGAAAACTAAGCCTGAATTCCCCAAAATTGGATTATGGATATTTACCTTTCTTTAGAATGTTGGTTACAAGTTGTATGGATAATGGTCAGGAAGAAAGCTAAACAAGTGAGATTCTATTCAGAGTTCTTGTTTTGAAAAAAAAAAAGGCAGGGGGAAGTAAATACTGTGGGACAATGATTTTACCCTCTGAAGATTTGTTTCTTGTACTTGTTTAATAAAATGCTGATTGACCACTAGCCAGGCAGAAAGTATTGAATGATAGGCACTCTTAATGGGTACATCTTTCTATATGTACAAAATTTGTTTATTAATTAAAACAGATTCTCATATGATAAAGATATATGTAACATATTTTAGATGTTCAATGCATAAGGAAGTATATTTTAAATTAAGGGAAAGCAGTTAATTTTAAGAAATCTTATTTGACTCCATCTTTGGACTGTTAAAAGAAAAAACATGCATTTCTTTTTTATCAAAATTGATTGCTATTAATATTGACATAGTGACAGTAAATTTATTATTAATTAGTCACCATGTATATCACTGGGAAACATTGATTGGGATGGAACTCACAGAAATTTCATTTTTTGTCCCCAGAAACCATTTCTTGTGGAAAGTTTCCCACTATAAAATAATGCCATGTTGGAAGTATGATTGAGTAACCAAGAATACTAGTTGCACTTGCAGAGATCTTGAGTTTGTTTCCTATCACTGCATCACCCAGCTCAGAAACACATGGAGTTTTTCAGTCTCTGCTGAACTCTTCAGAAACCTGCACTACACATGCACTGACTAACCACACACAGTCACACACACAGACACATAATTCAAAAGGAAATAAAAAAAAAGAACAAACTAAACAGTGCAGGGGGAATGTTTCCAGAAAAATCTATTTAAATTTGATCCTGCAATGGGATTATTATTTAGCTAAATAAAAAAGATTTTTAAAAATCTGAATTTTGTCACTTTTCATAACACATGAACTGTTTCACATGTGAGGGAACATCCTGCTACTTTCTAGAAATTTCACCAGCCCATCCTGAGAAAGCCTAGGAAACAGTTTCATTATGTTTGTCTTCAGTAATTAATGTATAAATAGTTTGAATCAAATTTTTTGATTTTTAAAGAGGTTATATGAAAAAATATAATGAAATGTAAGGTTTAGTGTACTAGATCATTAGACGTCATTTAGAAAGTAAGAATAAAATATATATTGCAATTGTAAATAATGCATGTATTAAAATGTATATTGAAATGGTATTACTTCTGTTATGTCTCAGATTAGAACACGTTTATTAAATTTCTACTTGTTGGTTTAGTGGTTTTAAGATTACTTTGTATGATTTGAGAGTATCTATTCATTTCTGATAAATATAAAATTTATCTCTAGCTTGCAGCTAAAAAATACTGGATTCCATTTTATGGTATTTTATTTATAAAATAAATTCAAATGTATATAGTATAAAATAAGGAAATTTTATGGGCAATATAATCATAATAGAAAATAGAATGCATAATGCATCTAATACAATAACATCATAATAGGAAACCTTATTACCAACACTCTAGATTTCAGGGTGAAGTGACCAACTGTAACTCAACTCTCTTCATTTTTTAATTTTCTCTTTTATGGTACTAAAGGTCAAATTCAGAGTTTTCTGTTGCTAGTCATTTATTGTGGCCTGAGCTACACAATTTTCTGTACATTATCTTCAATTTCTTCACAACATATTAAGGATACATCAGGCATTGCTTTTTACAACAAAATATTCCAAAAGTACATTGAGAGACATGTAAACATTATATATGAATGTCAAATGTTTACACTCTAATTTTCTGAACTGTAAAGAATTAGTTAAACAAATACTATGTTCCAGTAGCCATACATCTTTTTTAAGTTCAGCATAGGAAAATGGCAATCCAAAGAAACATAAAACAGTCTTTTTAAAAAGCACACAAACAAAAAATAATGATAATTGGTATGAAATAAAAATTGAAAATGAAAAAATGTAGAGAAGAATCTATATAGGTGATTCTGGGAAGATTCTGCAAGGATTGTTATTAAGATCAAAGAAGCAAGGAAGGAAAATGGGAGGTGAAAACAGTATAGTGGAATAAAGGGAAGAATTGGGATGTGTGTGTCCTGTGCACCTGCTCAACTCTGTTCATAGCGGCATTATTCATATTAGCCAGAGTCTGGAAACAACCTAGATGCCCTTCAACAGAAGAGTTGATAAAGAAAATGTGGTACATTTACACAATGGAGTAATATTCAGTGGTACAAAACAACAAAATTGTGAAATTTGCAGGCAAATGTGTAGAACTAGAAGAAATCATCCTGAGTGAGGCAATCCAGACACAGAAAAACAAACACCGTATGTTTTCACTCAAAAGTGGATACTAGATATAAAGCAAAGGATAACCTGGCTACAATTTGGTGTGGGGCAATGCTCTGTATTCTGTCAATTATATTTTAAATAAACACTGATTGGCCAGTAGCCAGGCAGGAAGTATCGGTGGGACAACCAGACAGGAAGTAGAGGTGGGTCAAGGAGAACAGGGGAATTCTGGGAAGAAGGAAGTCCTTTTCACAAGTCCTGACCCAGCCACAGAAGAAGCAAGATGTGACTGCCTTGCTGAATAAGGTACCGAGCCATGTGGCTAACATAGATAAGAATAATGGGTTAATATACGTTATAAGAGTTAATAAGAAGCATGAGCTAGTGGGCCAATCAGTTTATGATTAATGTAAACCTCTGTGTGATTTCTTTGGGGCTTATCATTTGCGGGAACTGGGAGGGACAGAAACCTCAGACAACAACAATCCACAGCCCAAGAGAAACTAGGTAACAAGGAGGACCCTAAGAGGGATGCATGGATTGTCCTGAGAAAGGGAAATAAATGAGATCTTTTGGGGGAGGGAGAGGGTGTAGAAGGAAGGGGATGGGGATGAGAACAAGAGTTATCGAGGTGGCTCCATTGGGGAAAGGATAGAGATGGGGAGCAATGAAAGAGATACCTTGATTGAGGGAGCCATTATGGAGTTAGGTAGAAACCTGGTTCTAGGGAAATTCCCAAGAATCCACAAGGATGACCCAAGCTAATTACTGTCCTGTTGAGTGATCTAAGTAGAAGACACCTGGGATAGCTTGTTTGAAAGGCATCTCTGATATGTCTGTTGGAAATCATTTTTTGTAATTTTATTTTCTAAAAAATGAAAACAAGCTATCTCTTTTCATTTTACATACCAGTCCCAGTTCCCACTACCTCCCTTCCTCCCATTCCCTTCACATTCCCCACCACCACCACATCCCCCATCCACTCCACAGAGAGGGTTGGAACGTTGTTTTGGGGGAGGTCCAAGGCCCTCCCTACTACATCTAGGCTGAGTAAGGTATCCATCTAAAGAGAATGGGTTCTCAAAAAGACAAAACCAGTAGTAGGGATGAATCTTGGTGCCACTGCCAGTGTCCCCACAGTCTGCCCTGGCTACCCAACTGTCACCCACATTCAGAGCATCTATTCTAGTCCTATGCTTGTTCCTTCCCTGCTTGGCTAGAGTTAATGAGCTCCCATTAGCTCAGGTAAGCTGTTTCAGTGGTTATACCCATCATGGTTTTAACCTCTTTGCTCATATTCTCATTCCTCCCACTCTTCAACTGGACTTTGGGAACTCAGCCCAGTGCTTTGCTGTGGGCCTCTGCCGCTATTTCCATCAGCTGCTGGATGAAAGTTCTATGGTGACATTTATGATATTCATCAATCTGACTATAGGACAAGGCCAGTTCAGGCACTCTCTCCTCTATTGCTTAGGCTCTTAGGTGGGGTCACCCTTGTGGATTCCTGGGAATTTCTCTAGTGTCAGGTTTCTTGCTAGCCCTATAATGGCTTCCTCAATCAAGATATCTCTTTCCTTGCTCTCATCTCTGTCCTTCCTCCATCTCGCCCATCCCTTTCCCTCATGTTCTCCTCCCCTCTCCCTTTCTCTTCCCCTTCTCTTCCATCCCCATGTTCCCAATTTTGTCAGGCAATCTTGTCTATTTCCCCTATCCAGGTGAATTTGCATATGTTTTTTGTAGGGTTCACCTTGTTACTTAACTTTTCTAGGGTAATGGACTATAGTTTCATTATCTTTTGCTTTACTGCTAATATCCACTTACGAGTGGATACATACCATGTTCATCTTTCTGGGTCTGAGTTACCTCACTCAGGATGTTTTTTTTTTTTCCTAGTTCCATCCATTTGCATGCAAATTTCAAGATGTCAATGTTTTCAATGGCTGAGTAGAACTCCATTGTGTAAAGGTGCCCACATTTTCTTTAGCTATTCTTAGATTGAGGGGCATCTAGGTTGTTTTCTGGAAGTCATTGTTTTCAAATTTTTATTAATGCTTTGTGGATTTTGCTGATTAGGTGGAAGCCCTGCCTGTCTCTCCCCAGACCCTATTCCTCTTAGAAAGCTCCTCCCCTCAGAAAGCACCCCCAAGTGTTGCCTGGAACCACACCTACAGGCTGTTTAAAACCCAGCCCATAGATCTTCCACTGTGCCCCACTGTTCTGTCCCCTGGCTTCCCAAGGACCACCCAGGTGTCCCAGGTGTCTATGCTCTAAATTGCCTGTTTATTAAATCTGGATTTATTAATTCAATCTGATTTGGCTTATTGGATAGGTGGCAGAGGAATTCAGCAACCGGGCAATACTTAACACATGGTACAATGGCTCTAGTTTGCTGCCCAGACAGGCAACAGAGGCTGCTTTCTTTTGTGTTGTAGCCAGTGAGGGTCAGGGCTAGATCTCCTGCTCTTGTGACCACAGGGGTGGTGGTGGAGGGCATCTTTCCAGCATCCATGCTGTTACCTGGCATACAAAGCAGGGAGGTGTCAGCTTTGTTGCTTTCAAACCTTCAGGGCTGTCTCACCTGCATCCCTGACTACAGGGTCAGCTCTGGTGTGCTGCTCAGGTGAAGTGCACACCTGTGGTGAGGGGTGGGGCCATCCTTCCTGAGGGCAGGGCAAGTGCTCTCATGAGGGGTAAGGTCAACTTGCCTGCTGATGTATTCAGTGAAGGACAGGGCCAGCTAATCTATGGTCAGCGAAAGGCAGAGCTCGTTCAGCACAGTATGGATCCAATAACTCCCTGGCTAGCACAGGCCATAGACACCACAGACCCTAGCTGTGGCCAAACCATGGACAGAGACATGGCTCTGGGCAGCAACTCTGCTGTAAGCTACCATGGCCTCAGGAGGCCAACATGTTCCCAGGTGGTTAACCAAACCCCAGACATCCTAAGAGACCTTGGTGGCAATAGGAACTGTGGACATCCCAGACAACAGCCACCACAGGGCCCTGAGTCCAGACACAGCCCTTGGCAGAAGCCCTGGCCCTTGATGACTCAACAGGCCACTCAGATCTGGATGTTCCTGGGTAGCATGGTCCTTTGACACTCTCAGGGTCACAAGTTGGAACCCAGACACAGGCATTTACGTGGCCTTTGGTGGCACCATGAGCCACAAACATCACTACAGATCCTGGCTGTAGTAGGACCATGGACACACTTGCTTCTAGGCATCAGGTGACCAGAAGTCACCATGGTCTCAGGTGGCAGCACAGGCCGCCCAGGGTGGCAATGGCTCTCAGACAACAACATGG
This sequence comes from Ondatra zibethicus, assembly GCA_004026605.1. Taxonomy (NCBI): domain Eukaryota; kingdom Metazoa; phylum Chordata; class Mammalia; order Rodentia; family Cricetidae; genus Ondatra; species Ondatra zibethicus. Next base: position 27,917 of record PVIU01005572.1, on the reverse strand, counting down.
CCTCAGATGGCAGTCCAGACTCTTAGCATCAGCACAGTCTTCAGTGGTTTCAGGAGTCACAGACAACATCATAGACTCTGGCTGCAACAGGACCACAGACCCAGACATGGGCTGTGGTCACAGCCCTGGTCCAGACAATACCATGGTCCCAAGTGACAGCACTGGCCACACAAATCGTCCAGACCCCTGCTATGGCACAGCCCTGTGACACCACCATGTCACAGTGTGAGGTATAGACCCCAGACATCCATGTGATCCCTGTCAGCAACATGGGCCAGGGATATCAACACAGACCCTCGTTGCAGCAGGACTATGGACCCAGACATGGTCCTTGGCAGCATCCCAGGCCAGGATGTCATCATGGCCCCAGGTAGCTATGCAGAGCACCCAGATTGGCATGTCCCCCATGGGAGGAATGGCCTTTGTACACCAAAGTGGCCCCAGGTAGATGCCCAGACCATAGGCCCCTGTACGGTCCCCAGCAGGGTCAGGAGCTACAGACATCAACACAGGAACCTTTGACTGTTCCATGGCCCCAAAACAACCTGTTCCTTGGTTATAGTCCAGACCCAGACACCTCTCTGAGCTCAGGTGCCCAGCTGCCAATTAACTTCGGCCGGTTCCTCACCATCTTGATCTCTCTAGATCTGCATCTCTCCCCAACCCAGGAACCATTCTGCCTCTCCCTCTTTTCCACTCCCCACCCTGTACTCTCTCACCACAATGGTGTGTGACCTCCCAGAACCAGGGCTTTAGAGAAGGTCACAGGTGGGGTTTGGTTGAGTATTGCCACCCCAGCCACAGGCAAAGCTGTTGCCTTTCCCTTTCTCCTGTTTCCAAGTCCGAAATCTCCAGCTGCACTTGGTATGATGGTACCCAACTGCCCAGTGCCAGAGGGCATCCTCTTGGTTGATTGCTTGCTCCCAGGACAAAAAGTCTGGGCAGGCCAGCCACCTGTGCCCTTCACCAATTTAGTTCCAAAAGGGACCAGGTGGCTGCTGGTTGATCATGACCAAAAGGGCACCATCTCAGAAATATTTTCTTATTAAATGAGTTAAAAACGAACAAACACAACTTTAATCCCAGGACTTGGAAGGCAGAGGGTGGTGGATCTCTGTGAGTTCAAGGCTAGCTTGGTCTAAAAAGCCAGTTCCAGTAAAGCTATGACTGTTAAACAGAGAAACCCTGTCTCAAACAAGCCCCCCCCCCATAAAACAATTTATCAAGAAGCTGGCTGATGGGAGTGATGAGATTGCACTGTTGACAACTCCTTTCCTTTACAAAAACTAAGGTTGTGTTGCTCAGCTACTTTCACCATTAGGTTTGGACGAATTTGTGCACAACACTTTGGTAACATTTAAAAGGATACTATGGAGTATATCCTGTTTTTTTCTAGTGGTAGTAATAGAGTTGGTATATAACAGATGATAATAATTGCTGGTTACAACTGTGCTGACAAAGAAAGACTCTCTGCAATGATAGGAGAATTAATTGTAATCCCCAAGTGACATCATAGATCAGAGCTACCTATATCTTTCAGACCTCTTTCTCAGCTTTGGATTGTCACAATCAAGAGATTTCATTCTCATATTTATCTCAAGCCATTATTATTGTGGGTCCCTGTGATGCCAGTTTAATCTATGCTTATTGCAGCAGCATGAAGTAAAAAATCTGTAATGGAATAATTTCCTAATAAGAGACTCTGCTTAACTTTCACAGTAGGAATACAGCTTGCAGTTTCTGTCTGCATTTTATTATCATGTTAAATGATAACATAATAGCATTAAGTGATTCATTTGGTTATGCCTTTGCATGGCACTGACACAACCTACAGGAAGTAACTAGGATAACTACATCAATAGTGGCAGCGTATACACGGAATGTGTATTTTATGGCCAAATAATAGTGATTCAGTGTATATCCCCAAATGTTGGCTTCAACCACCTGTTTCACAATGATGCTTTTCTTGAACTGGCCCTCCCTAGCAGCTTCTTCTGAACGCAAAACACTCAGGTTGCCTCGGGCTTCCTAGAAACCTACTCTATTATTTTATCTAAATAATACCTGTTTGGCTTTATTTTTGCCACATTGCAAAATGCTACAAGGCAATAGAAACATGCTTGGGGTGAAAAGAAATACGCCTGAAGTAAGTGGAAGCAATGTAGAATACAAGAAGGGTCAAGAGACCTGGGACAGTAATTCTGTATCTTTATGTTTAGAGAACTCTTATGTTTGAATTCCATGAAAATTGGGGTACGGAAAGAAGATATTCCTAAAAATGAATCTATTACTAGGCAACTCATTTAGTGTAAGCTTGGAAGCACAGCATTTTATTTAGATAATTCTTTAAGACAGAGAAATCTTTATCATTTATGGAAATTGTTAAGTTCCCATATTGGTGTTTACGTTTACCCTTTCTCTGTCAGTGAATACCTAAACGAGATTTCAGTAAAAAATATGGAAGTTTTGAATCTCACACCTATGCAAGGCTGTGCAACACTCATATAAAATGCATATAGGGGACCAATTGTCAGGGAAGAGAGACAGAGATGTTGGCGGCTTTGCTTTCTGTGAGGAGCAGATGGACAACCCAACTGGGAAGCTGTAATATGCACTTAACTGAAATGAAGGCAGAGTCATCCAGCAGAGACCACATTCTCAAAAAGCCATGGTTGCAATCACATATTGTATTAGGTCTGATTCTTTTTAACTGTGCAAATATTGCATATGAATGCATCTTTTACATTTAAGTTCATACAGAATTCCATAAAGTCTCACAAAGTTCTTTCAAAATACTAAAGTGGACTTAGTGTATGAAGAAATTGAACTATATATAACACCAGAAATAGTGTTGAGAAAGTAAAAAGCTTTGACTTCCTAGTTTTCTCATGACTGAATAAAGACAAACCATCGAATTGATGGTAAAGACACTGCGCTCAAAGCATTACTAAATCTAAATCAAGAACTCACACATACATGAATACAGAGCTGCAGGTTTTATTTCAATTCCATTCTCGAACATTTCTTCTGAATGCTTCTTTATCTAAAGGAAGAAATTATCTGCATCATTACTAAGACTTTCCTTGGTATCTCTGGATGAATATTTTGAAAAGTAGCCCTCATTTAAAATGGTATGTTTCAACTCAGTGAACATTGAGCCATTCTGGACTGGGCAGAGTGTCCAGCATTTGGAAATTGGAAATGGTTAGATAGTCTATGTCTTCCAGTATCTCCACCTGTGGAGATAGAGTAAAACTTTCTGAAATACTATTTATTTAAGTGATTGACTCTCTGTTCTCCAGTTTAAGAGAAAAATAAAGAAACTTGGTCTTTGTGCAGTAACAGAGAATGGTGTAAAGAAGAACCAAGAATGGGGAGTTATTAACATGGCCTCCTAAAAGGCATTGCTCTTTGTCTTCCTAATAACATTTAGGGAATGGAAGGAATTTATCATCAGTTTCCTATGTTTCTGCTTCCTTATACTCCAGACTTTCCATGCTGTGGAAAAGTCTGCAAATATTAAGCCACTTAACATGCAAAAGCAACAGTGATACAGAAAAAGGCAGAATATAGCAAAAGATGATGATATCATTATATACATACTCAGGGTGTGGAAACACATAAATATTACAAAATGTGGTATTTAAAAATGACATGCAGTTTGCTAATGTGAGGAAACAGAGTAAGAGCACCAGTCTGTAAAGTTATCATGAAAGAGTAGAAGGTGGAGTTCCAGAAACTGGATAAATTTTATAATAGCAGATGGTGAGGGGTGTTTTTGTTTTCACATATGGTGGATTGAGGTGTCTGGTAGATGTGTGAAGCTCATACATCTTAACATTTCTCTACTTCTCTTTAGCTGGGTTCTGCTGTGTGCAGTATACTGACTTAACCTTGTTCATTTGGTAGAAGACTTCCAACAGAAGAAATATAAAATTTGCATTATGTATAAATTGTCCCCTTGTATGCCAATCATATAGATACAAATTCATGTTTGCAAAACAACTTGCACAACAGAATTGACTACATATTGTGAATTGAGGTATGTTAATAGTTCTGTGAGCCACCTGCTCACGAATTTATAGCACTTAGTCCACAATTAAGAAAGAAAAAAGGCTGAAGATTCCAAGGCTGGCTTAGAGGAATAGTTGAAACCATTTCATACAAAGAGAAGTCAATCAATCAGTGCATAAGTGTGCTGCTGGGCATCAGAGCCTGTGAAGCAGAAATTGGAAGCAGGCTAGGCTTGTGAAGCAGGGAGGGACTCTCAAAGCCTATTAACTTTGGAAATGGCAGAGCAAAGCCACCAAGGGGATGTGGGAGCAAAAGAGGAGTGTGGATGAGGAGAGGAGCACCTACTGTCAACTAATTGTTCAGAGACTTCTTTCTCCTCATTTTCAATGAGACAGACACAGAAATAAGCTGAACTTTTCTCGAACCTTTGTCATCAGCAGCTGTGACTGAACGCAGCTCCATTTAATGTAACATTTTCATCTGTGTGTTTTTGCATAAACATCATGAGAATGGAGATTCTCCTGCCCTCCCAGAGACAATAATTGAGCAGTGCAGGAACTGGACTGAAGAGGAAGATCTCTTGTGACAGTTCAGAAAAGTCAACCTTGGTTGTCAATGAGGAGGGAGAATCCAGGATTGTGACAACACATTTTAAGCTATTTAATCTCTTCACATATAGCTATAAAACCCGACTTAATGTGGCAATATATTTTCTTCAAATACTTGTCACAATCCTATCCTTTGGGAAATATGTTTAAAACATGACTAGAAGCCAAAAAATAATAGTGATATGAAGACTAGAACTGAAAAATTTAATACGCCTTTTAGAAAAGAGAACTGATAAGGGGCCCAAATTCATATAAACTGCCTTTAGTATATATATATGTATGTATATATATTTCATGTTATATATTAACATGAATATATTAAATGAATATATATATGAATTATATATATATTAAAGATTGATTGTTAGATCATTAGTGAGTGTGAACTATAATGGAAATAATATCAAAAGTTTATTCAATATTTAATCTATTATATTTAAACACAGTTCCTTAATTCACTTAATACTATATAAATTGGTGAAATGTAACATTTAAAAACCCTTGCTCTGTGATTTGTTTCATTTACTAGAATTAATTCCTATATGTTAAAATATAATTTATATATCACAATCACATGAAATTCAGTGAAAACAGAAAAAAATATAGAAAATATAATTAAAGAATTTCCTAAAACTGATACTACACATGCATGAGTTTTTAGTTAGCCATGTTTATTGTCCTTTTGTTGTATATTATTTTACCCCATATTCTATTTTTACTCATTTTTAATAATGCTTTTAAAAGTACCTTTAGTTTACTAAAGAACCTTTTTTTTCCTATACTTCCATAGAAACATTTCCTACTTTATCGTAAATCTTGACTGTAGATAAACTAGGCACCAAGGGGGTGGAAAAGTGGAGTATAGTGACATCTTCCATGGAAACCATTCAGACATCCTTGGTTCCAAATTGGGTTCAGAGTCACAAAAATCCACTAAAAAAATAAAAGTGGTGATATTTTATCAGTATAGTCTGCCATGTCAGGCTCAGAGAAAATAGTGTGTCATGCACAATGAATTAAAAAATATATCTGTTCCTTGAGAATTTTGTACAATGTAATTTAAATGTGTTCACTCCCTCACAACTACCCACTTACCACCTACTTATTTCTCCTGTTCTTTCTCACCCAGTTGTGATTATTTGTTTTTCCTTTCTTTGAATCCAATTTGTGTTGCCCACATAGTCTCGAGACTAAGGATAACTCTCTCTTTCTCTCTCTCTCTCTCTCTCTCTCTCTCTCTCTCTCTCTCTCTCACACACACACACACACACACACAGAGAGAGAGAGAGAGAGAGAGAGAGAGACGCACGCATGTGCACACATGTGCGAGCACACACACACACAAATTCAAATAAACAAAGAAAAACAAGAAAACACTGGGTTATCCTTCTCTCAGCAGCAGTCAAACACTCTCAGTGGAGAGACTGCATATTCACCTTCATCCCATACTGTTTCTTTGAAGTTTTCAACTACCACTTGCTCTTATAATCTTTTTCCTCTTTCTCAATGCTTCATGAGCCTTAGGGTGGGTATGAATTTCCAATTTATGCCTAAGCACTCCTCAATCTTTTGTTCTTTGCATATTGTCTCATTGTGGATCTCTAGGCTAATTGCTGTCTGCTGCAAAGAGAAAGTTCTTTTATGAGTTTTGAAAGGGGCTGTGATCTATGAGCACAGCAATTTATTTATTACTAGGTGCACTTAGCCAAACAATAGTACTGGATTCTCCCCTGTTGCCTGTGACTTTTCTTATCACAGTTTCCTAGCCCGTTAATAGTGTAAGGTGTGTGTCTCATTTCAGAAAGCAAACCTTTGATATGATTAGGAAGTCATTGGTTCCATCCACAGCATTTGTGCATTATGGGCCTATCTTGTCTGACCACTCACAACTGTAGTCTGTATGGTTCACAACTAGACAAAATTGACGCTTACTATTTTTTATCTGACTATGCAAAGCATCTTGATGCTGAACTTTAAGAAAACAATCTTACAGATTATCATCATTTTGAGGTCTCCATGTTCTAAGACTCAAGAATATGGTTTCTTCAGCAACAGGATCTTCCTGTCAAATTCTCTGGGCTAGGCAGGGTTGCTGTCAATAGGAACAATAGGCTGTACTTCTTGAAAGTCTATGGAAATCCATTGACCAATAGTGCAAAAAGAGGCACTAGATGTTTTATTGGATAACATGGGGTGAAGTTGAGGTAATAGACTTCCCCATTGAAGTGTAGCTCCATCAAGCCTCTTTCTACCTATATATGCATGTATTTCAAAAGCTTCCATAGTAGTATATTCCATTCAAAATGTCCAGAGATATTAGTAATTTAGCAAGAGATCATTGGGAGTCTTCAAAGAAGGAAATGTAGAACACAGTAGTGTCAAGGGTTAAGGCAATGAAACAAAAGGCTTAAATTAAGGTAGGGCATGGAAGTTTATGGGGATTAATGAGTAACAAACACGAAAGGCCTTTTGAAAAATCCACTTAGAAACCTAATGTTGAAATACAGTGAGTCTTTAATAATGCATTCTAACATCTATAAAAGCAACTTAGTGTAGCAATGACAAGATATGTGCACCAACTACTTCGGACCACACAGAAATGAAGATAGAAGTTAAACTTTTTCTGATTTATTCATAAAGGCCTCTTTTGTGATTTATGTAGTCCTTGCCTGAGAAGCTGCGGACAAAAAATTAAAACATACACACAACCATAAACACACACAAAGAGCAAGCAAAGCAAAGGCAGGCAGGTAGAGGTTGAATAATATGTAAATTTTTAAAATTTCTTATTCTAACTTTATCAGGCAGTTTGCTAATTTATTGACAGAGAGATCATAAACCTAGTCTTCTCATATGTTAAAAAGGCATGTAAAATAGAACGGCAAACAAAAAGAAATCTTGATGCCTTTTAACTTACTACTGATGGTAGTTGTAAACTATTATCAATTTCAACTGCCATATTCTACTTTTACTGTTTAAAGTAATAGAATAATGGTCTTCAGTAACTGACATTGTCCACCTTCCCTTTTGGTAGATGTAGATGCTAAGAAAATGTCTAAAAGTCATCTTTTATAAAATATAGCACTTAATTTTAGAGCTATGATTAGAGACCCGAAGCAACATAATTCCCTAGTTTCTCTAATACATTCTACTAAACGTTGCCACACTGGACAGGGTAACTGTGATGGTTTAACATCACATTAAAAATTCAGTAAGGAATTGATTGTCACACACTTTGACCCTCACAATGGGCAGTAATCAGCCCATCAAATATCACCATTTTTCTTACACAGCTATGTCATGTATTTGCTGCATAAGGAACAGAGCAGTGAAATATTAATGCTGTGAAATATTTGGAGTAATGAAAATAGAAGGGGAAAAAGTGAAAAACTCTCTTCTTTAGGCCAAGCTCCACTTCTGACCAACTCCTGCTGGGAGAGGGAAGTGCGGTTCTGTCATAAGGAATCATAGAGCAGTAGGAACCAGATGGTACATTGCTCTGAGGCTAAGTTGAAGACAGAGTCAGAGTGCAAAGACTGCCTTTTGGCCTCCTGTTTCATGGGTCTCTAGAATATTTAAACAAAGGGCACTTTGGGTTTTTAAAAATGTAGACAGCTCATGAGATTTACTTCTTTGATGTGAGAGGCTTCAATGTTTCTGTAATGCTATGTGGCCGGCCAGCGTCTCAGTGAGAAAGAAGAGTGCATGGCCTTCTGTCACGTGTTTGCACAAGAAGGGAATAAAATATAGTCCTCATATTCTATATTCTCCTGAAATTCAGGTATAATATCAAAGTGATAAAAATTCATTGCATGACAGAAAAATATTGATGATATAAAGAAATAGAAAGGGTGTAAATAAATAAGATAGGCTATTGAAGAAGTAGAGTTCTATTTTATATAAAAGGTCTCAGATCTCATTACAGGGATGAAAGTTGAATAGAAGTCCAAAGAATGTGAAAGAATTACACGGATATGAGGAGACAGAACATAGTAGAAGGGGCAATTATCCATTGCAAATGCCTTTCAGTGTAAGATGTTTGATATCATAGAAACAAAGCAACTGAGCAATCTGGTTGGAGCTGCTTTTGGAGGACACCAATAGGAGCATGATGGTAAAGGGAATAATGGAGAGAATTTCAAGAGAGTAGATACCTCTAGGAAGGATTTTAAGAAAGGACTAATGCAATCTTATTGATTTTTGTGATTTTTAATATTTATGTTTACTTTACAGGGAATTTGTAATTAAGAGACTTTGGACTTTTAAACAATGTACTGAGATTCTAATAGACTATGGTGACTTTTAGTAGTAGGACTGTATTTTTCTATTATAGTATGGCTATAAGTATATAGGGCCAGGAAGAAGTTGGTTTTAATAAAAAATGGCCTCCATAGCCTCATATATTTGAATAATTGGTCACTAGGGAGTGACATGATTTAAAACCTTTAGGATTAAGAGGTGTGGTCTTTTGTCATAGGTGTGGTCTTACTGGAGTAACTGTGTCACTTAGGAGGGACTTTGTGGTTTCCAAAGCACATGCTAGGCCCACTCGTTCTCTGCCTGAGGATCAGGATATAGCTCTCAGCTTCTTCTTCAACACCATACCTACCTACCACCATGCTCCTTGCTATTATGACAAGGGAGTAGGCCTCAGGAACTGTAAGCAAGCTCCCAATTAAATGTTTTCTCTTCTAAGAGTTTACTTGGTCATGATGTATCTTCACACTGAAGAAATAGAGTAATTAGGGCAATTTTTAAAGAAAATATTTTCTTTGGGTTCACCTTGCTATTTGGCTTCTCTGGGCTTGTGACCTATAAGCTTAGTGTCCTTTGTTTATGGCTAGGGTCCACTAATGAGTGAATACATACCATAAATGTCTTTTTGGGTTTGGGTTACCTCACTCAGGATAGGGTTTCCTATTTCCATCCATTTGCATGCAAAATTCAAGATGTCATTGTTTTTTACCGCGGAGTGGTACTCTAATGTGTATATATTCCACACTCTCTTGATCCATTCTTCCATTGAGGGGAACCTCGGTTGTTTCCAGGTTCTGGCTATTATAAATAATGCTGCTATGAACATAGTTGCACAAGGTGAACCCAAAGAAAATCATATATAGATCCTCTTGAAAATTGGAAGCAAACAAGATTGCCAGGCAAAAGTTGGGAATACAGGGGTGAGAATAGAGGTGGGAGTAGGGGGGTGGAGAAAGGGGAGAGGGGGGAGGAGAAGGGAGAAGGGAAGGACTGGGGAGAGCTTGGGGTAGTGGGAGGGAGGGTGGAGATGGAGGAAAGGTGGATATTGGAGAAGGGAATAACATATCTACATTATTGGAGTCATTTTAGGCCTGGCAAGATACGTGGCTCTAGAGGAGATCCCAGGTGTCCACCGGGATGTCCCCAGTGAGGTCCTTGGGCAGCAGAGGAGAGGGTGCCAGAACTAGCGTTGTCCCATAGTCACACTGATGAATATCTTGATCACCACCATAGAAATTTCGTCCGATGGATGGAGATAGAGACAGAGACCCACATTCACACCAAAGCAATGGATTGAGCTCCCAAGGTCCAGTTGAAGAGCAGAAGGTGGGAGAAGATGAGCAAGGAATTAGGACCTTGAGGGGCTGGACCACCCATTGAGACAGTGTGCCTGATCTAATGGGAGCTCACCAAATCCAGCTGGACCAGGACTGAATGAGCACTCTCTAAATGTGGCTGCCAATGAGGGCAGATTGAGAAGCCATCAACAATGACACTAGGACCTATCTCTTCTGCATGTATTATCTTTTTGGGAACCTAGTCTATTTGGATGCAAAACTTCCTAGGCCGGGATGGAGGGGGGAGGGCCTTGGACTTCCCACAGGGCTGGGCACCATGCCCTCTTTTAAGGAAGCAGCAGGAGGGAGGAGTGGGGGAGCGGGAGGGGACTGGGAGAAGGGGAGGAAATGTAAATTTTTTTGAATGGAAAAAAATAAAAGAATATGGAAAAAAAGTAAAAAAAAAGAAAATATTTATCTCTAGTTGTCTATTGAGCATCACAGTTGGAAGCACAAGACAATGAACAGCACTTAGTCCTTGTATTTGTTTGTTGGGGGCCTATGTAACAAAATACCACAAAGCATCATGAGCTAAGATGGTTATTGTGACAACATCCTTGTCCTAGAGTCTGTGTTTCTAGATTCGGTCCTTTGAAGCTTGTGAGACAAAAAAAAGTTTTGTGCCTGCATCCTAGCTGCTAATATTTGAAAGCCTTAAGTTTCTGTAGCCAAAAATACATCACTTTCCTGTTCATTGCTTTTCTCATTACTTAACAGAAACAAGAGCATAATTATTGTTCATGCTATCACATAGTTTCAGAAGATTCAGCTCAGAGTAGCTGAGCTCTCCACACTCAGTGGAGAACGTGTGTGGTGGAAGTTTGCCTCCTGGCCGAGCCGGGCAATAGTGGAAGGGATTCTGAAATGAGGTCAGGCCCCAAGGACACGCACAATGATGCGCTGCTTCCTCCACTGAGCCCTTCTCTTTCTTTCATAGGCTCCTACCAATTCTAACATTTAAATGCATCAGGAATTACTCCCATTAGGTCAAGGCTTCTCTAATGTAATTGTCTCTCAAAACACCTGCAAAGACATACCTAGAAAAGTAAGTTAATAGTTTCCTAGGTTTTCTTAATCTATCAAGTTGGCATCAAGACTTACCATTTCAACTCTGACATTTTATATTCCAATGATATTGCTTTCATGAACTTGCTTTCCTTTTATTCAAAATTTCCTCTTTTAATAAGAATATCATTAATATTGAATTAAGACTCTGAATGACCTTACTTTAATCCAACCACATCTAAAGTTATCATTGTAATAAATAAGAATACTTCTGACATTTCATCTTCCAGTTCAGGGACAATAAAATACAATCTGTACTAGCAAACTGGAAATTGATGACTTCTAAAAATGACAGGGGCTTAGATTTCTATGAATTTGAGATAGAATGCTAGTAAGTAGTGAAAGTATTTTGAAGGTGGTCTCAACAGATTTTGCTAATTGAATTTGGAGAATGGAGGACAGAGGAAGAAATTAAGATTTCAAGATTTGGAGCCTATTTTCTGAAACCAAGGAGATTAAGGTCTAAAATAGATGCTTTAGGTAAACGAAAATGAATGAGTGAATAAATAAATAAGTTTAACAAACTTCTGATAGTAATGTGATCTGTTAAGACTTACAAGGAAAATATTAATAAAACATGTGAATATATAAATCCCTAGACAGTTGCTGGGGTAATGGGGCTTCATGATTTGACTAGAGATAAGAGGTCAGGAACAGCTCAACACATCTGGCCTGCTATGATATATTATTAATATTCATATTTTCCTGGTTTTCATACAGCATACTCAATCAGAACCAGTTTTTAAATGCCCTAAATGCCATCTTCCATGGCGCTTTCAACTGAAAATTCTGCTGATAATTAAAGAAGGGAAAGATATATAGAAAGTCAGTACATTCCCTTCAGCTATGTTATTCAACTCATTTTGTTTTAAATGTCTGTAATATATTTTAATAATCAAATTCCTCCAACACATATAATAAAGTCTATATTGTGTACTAGTACTAAATATTGATTGGTATTTAAGCCAAAATCTGATCTACAATAAAGGATATTTTGGTTTACACACTACTAAAATTAATTTAATTGGATTGAATGGGGATCATTTTCCTATGAGGATTATTTTCTGGATTTTATGAAAAAATAGTGGATAACAGAAAAACCGAAATGTCATCACCATTGGGATAAAAATAAAATGGAGATAACTTGTCATTTGTATGTTGCGCTGATAAATCCCTTCAGTCAAGAATAAAGGCCACATCTTTAGATTGAAGGAATATATGTTTATGTTACAGTTTCCAGCAATTTGAAGGAACTCATGACAGATTAAGTAGTTAGCATCATACTAGGTGTTTTCTAATATAGTGAAGGTAGACAGGAAGAGGCTAAAAGTACCAAACAAAAAAGATTTGAACTGTTTCATTTTTGTAAGACTTAAAAAAATAGAAATGGTTATAATTCTACAAAACAACAACAACAAAACAAGCATGGAAATCTCAAACCACCCTTTTTGTATTCTTTTTCATAGGATTTTCATATAAATCAGGGGCTAAAATGAAATAAAGTTAAACAAGTTCATCAAGGCAATGTCTATCGGTCACTGGGAAGATTAAACTCTGATATGAGATCTGTTTCAGACCCTTAAGGGATGATGGTAAATTTTTCAGAAAAAGCAGCACGGAAACTTTTTCCTCCTAAGAACGAATGAGATGACAAATCCGTCATTCATTCTTCACATAACATATAAAATCAGCACCAAGCACTGCTGTGCTGTCTTTAGTTTTAATTGTAATTTTCTTATATAATATATTCTGATCATGGTTTTCCTTCCCTCCACTTGTCCAAAATCCTTTCCATATCTGCAACCAATCAACTCCATATTTTCTTTCTCACTTCTTTGGAGCAACAACAAAAATAGCAAGCAGCAGGAAAACAAAGCAGAAATTAAAATAAAAAGGAGAAAACAATGAGTACAAGGAACATACACACCCATACAACTCATAGAAACACAAAATCAGAAACCATAAATATAACCTTTTAATAGACCAGTAATATGAAAAAAAGATGTGTGTCATAATGTCTTCTCTCAATCGACAATAAAAGAAACAAAATCATAGAATATGGTTACTACATTATTTTTCTTATGTTCTCACTAATATAAGAGAATATTTAGTCATTTGGGTATTTTTCAATTATCCTTCAAATTTAAAAATGAAAGCTAGATTTCTAAAGCTCTGTTAGGTTATTTTTCTAAGAGTTATTGAAATTAGTTAAGAAATATTCAGATATTCCTTTTAAGATGAACTAGATATTTATGTTTAGATAGGATGATTTTGTACTATAAGTAAATATGCAATAGTTATTGAAAAATTCCTAATAGCAGGTCTTCATCTTTGACCTCCAGCTTTACAAAATTTAAATAGTCTTGTAGAATGAATTAGGAATATTGGGAGAACATCCACATTACAACTAATTTCAAGTGTTGAAAGGAAATGCAAAAGTTTGCTATTTTCCTGGGAGGATATTTTAGATAAGTGGTTGATATAAAAATCCCCAGCGGGTACATTCTATGGTAATTTACACAACCCTTACCTCTCCTGGGACAAGGCTTACACGCTAATGACAGTTGACATTTGCCTCATGCAGCTCTTTCCTTTCCAATAAATATGATTCTCACACATACTGTTCCATGTGCTTTATAGAGCCACTTGGCACTACTTCAAAGAGCACCCTAAAGAGAGAGAGAGAGTAAAAAACATATGTGGATGATGTTAATAAACATAACTTGATAGAAATTCTGAATTTTAACATCCCTGCAGTTTTGCATTAAACTACACTCAGAGTTTAGTGGACATTTGCATTTGTTCTAATTTCATAGAATTTATAACATCTGCTACTCTTTGGAAAGGTAGAAAACAAAGATCAGAGAGGCATTTTGGCTTCTATGTACCTCTCATTTGAAGACAGAATTGATCTCTTTATTTTTCATTTTACTTTCATCCAATTCCATATGCATTCGGAATGCACATTTGGAAAGGAATTGACTCGCTGACCAATTGCAGCTGTGCCTGTGAGGGTCTTACTGGTCATTCATCCTCTCCCCCCAGTGGGTGGAACGCTGGTTCTCAGAAGGAAAACCGAGCCATAAACAATACCTTTGTCCGGTTCTCGTTGCTGCGATGAGATTACTTATCCTCCAGCTGATAGTTTGTTTTCTGCAAGTCTTATTTGGAAACTGCCAGAATGTAGTCAGATATAAACACCGTAATATGGAAATATTTAAGCACCGGAAACAGACAGAACGGTGCTGCAACTGAGCATTTTTTATCTGAAACCCAAGATAGCAAGTCAGCCAAATAGAGCAGTTTAACACAGAGGGACACAGCCCTGAAAAGGGTGGCAGGCCCTGAGAGCTCAAGCTGTAGCAGGCTGACAGACAACATTTGGCTTGGATCAGACCTCAGACTCAAAAGCAATGGAAAGAGAGAAAATAAGCTTCTAATTTCCTTCCTTGAAATTAGGTCCAGCTTCTGACTACTGTTCTGTGTTGGCTGGGGTTTTGAATACATAAAAGAAGACAGGCTTTAATTCATACCTGGCGATGGATTTTTCTCCCCCACCCCGCACCCCCAATGTGTTCAGTGTGTCTCATTATGTCCAGCTGGAAAAATAATTTCCACTTTTAAATTGATTCTTCAAGATACACATACAAACCTTTACTCATGTATTTAAAGGTATATTTCTTGATGTTGTTCAAGTACCTACTGTGGACCAGGTACTCTTTCTCACTTTTAAGCTTGTATTGGTGAATATTCATTGTACATACTGAATGGACTTCATAAAGGAGATTTAATTCAAGTATACTATGTTCTTTGAGCATATCCAAACCCCCATAGTTTCCACTATCACTCTTTCCTCTTTCACTCCACCTCCTCCTCTCTGTCCTTCCTCCAGTACTCTTTCTGCTGACCCACCCAATTTTGTATTTTATACAAAACCTAAAATCCAACTATGTATCAAAACTGTGTTGTCTTTCTGACTTTGGTTATTAATATGATGCTCTCCAAATGCATCCATTTTGCAGTAAGTAATACAATTTAACTCTTCTTTGCAGTTGAGTAAAAGATCATTATGTACACATTTACTTTCTGAGTTGATGGAAACCTAGGTTGATTCTATAACAGGCCCTTTGTAACTAGTGCTGACTAGCAAACAAGGATGTGCAGATATATCTCTGTTGTGTGCTGACTTAGTCCATTTAAAGTGTTATGCATGAATCAAATGCTAGTTTTTCCCTGTGAGCAATGTCCATACTGAATTCACAGTAGCTCTACACCTTTACATCTCCACCATTATTGTATCATCTATAACATACTCACCTCTCTCAAACCCCAAATCGCTCTAACATTTGAGGTGTTACTTTAAGAAAGCAAAGAGCTTGTGTATTGAGGGCAGATAATCCTCCAATGTGCTGAATATGTGGAGAGGAGCTTGGGCACATCTGAGCAGGTCAAGAAGAGGAAAAAGGGGAGTGGCATCACTCAGATGGCTTTCTCCAGAGCTCTTTTCCATTCACTCTGGCATTTTAGCCCATTGGGTGCATATTTCACATTTAGGGAGAGATTTCTACCATTCATAAAGACTGAAAGAGGAAACTCAGTAGGAGGAAAAGGGTCCCAAGCACAGGAACCCTACTTGCAATATACCACAAGAACAACAAGCTACACGAACAAAATGTACGTGTGGTGAATCTCGTTCAGATCCATACAAGGTCCAGGATTGTTACTTTAGTTTCCGTGAACACCTATGAGATCTGCTTAGTTGATTCTATGGTCTGTGTTCTCACGGCTTCATTGATTTCATTCATTTATTTTCATTTTGAAATTTCGTATAGAAATCATTATGCCCTCTATCTCTTATTCCTCCAGGTCAACCACTTTTCACCTCTCTCTCAAATCAATGACCAGATTTCCTCAATAATTATTGTTTTACTATATATGTATAGATAGTAATACATACAAATACACACACATACATATATACCCAAATATAGACATATATATATCCTCTTGAGTGCACTTAGCATTGCTCCTTTTTAGGTTTTAGGCTAATATTGTGGTATGGGATGACCAATTAGGGACTTAACACTTAAGGAGACATTTTCTCCTACTCTCAGCATTCGTTTGTTGCCTGTAGTTCTTTGTGTAGAAATGAGACCTTGTGAGCTTCCCCCCTCCCCGAACCACTATGCAATTTCTAGTGTTGCTATCTTTGTTCAATTTAGGTATAGACAGACATGAAAGTGAAATTTATGGTTATAGATTTTAACATTCCTAGGAGACACAACTTCACAACACTCTCCCCTATTCTGTGGCTCTTCAAATATTTCTTCCCCCTTTTCCTCACCCTGAAATGCTTTAACAATTTTGTGGGTGTATTCCTTGAGGTTGGCTCTATAACTCTATGTTTTGAATGATTGTGATTTTCTGTAATGATCTCTGTCTCTTGAAAAGACAAGTTTCCTTAATGTGGTCGTTTGAAAAGAAATGTCCCCATAGGTTCAGAAGGAGTGACACCATTAGGAGTTGTGGCCTTGTTGGAGTAGGTGTATGATTGTTAGAGGAAGTATGGTTTTAAGTATAGGTTTCAAGGACTCAGATGCTCAAGCTAGGACCAGAGTAACATTGTCTTTGTGCTACCCATGGATCTGAATGTAGAACTCTTAGTTCCTTCTCCAGTACCTTAACTACCTGCCTGCCACCATGATTCCCACCAGGACAATGATGGACTAAACCTCTGAAATTGTGAACCAGCCTAGGAACATAAATGTTTTCCTTTATATAAGAGTTGCCATGGTCTTTGTGTCTCTTCACAGCAATAGAAACACAAATTAAGACAAAATCTGGTACTAGGGACAGGGATATTGCTGTGATAGGCTGGACCTTTTTTTTGTTTTTATTTGGAGGAATGTGAACATTGGGACTTTGGGTTAGGAAAGCAGTGGAATGGCTTAAGAGTGTCTTAAGAGGCAATAATAGTTGGGCCCTACTAGTAGAAACATGGAAGACAGTGGTGCTAGGGTGATTGAAGCTGTGGGGGTCCAGCTCAAGAGGTTTCAGAGGAGAAAAAGATTAATATGTGACCTAGAGATGATTCTTGTGTTATTTTGGTGAAGAATGTGGCAGCTTTCTGCCCTTGACCAAAAAAAAAAAAAAAGAAAAAAAAAAAGAAAAAAAAATCTGCCTAAGGCAAAATTGAAGAGTTTGGGATTAATTGCATTGGCAGAGGAGATTTCAAAACAACCTATTTTGCTCTATGGATACTAGTGACCATGCTTATGCAGACCTATAATTAAAAGGTGCAAGCTAAACAAGGAAAAACACAATTTGAGGAGAAGAGACGCTTCAGGAAGTGGAATAGAGCTAAGACCTGTATTTAAGAATATAAACAGATTATAAATAATCCCGACATTAAATAGAATAAAAGGAATGATAATCTCAGGGCAAGATCCCAGAAAGTTGAGTTTCCAATTTGTAAAAAGGAACTAAAGAAAAGTGTAGAGCTAGGTGTGGTGGTATACTCCTTCAATCTCAACACTCTGAAAACAGAGACGGGAAGATCTGTGAGTTTGAGGCCAGCCTGGCCTATGAATTTAAGGACAACCAAGGATTGGAAGTGAAGGAAACAATTGGAGAGAAAAAGCTCATGAAGATGCAATTGAGCTAGGGGGCCATGTTTTAGCCACAGCAAGCAGAACTTGGCAGCTTCAGTCACACGGTTCTGGCTTTAGAGTCAAGGATAGAAGAAAGGAGTTGTGGAGTCTTCCTGCATAACTAAGGAAAGCCAATGAGGGCAATCATGTGTTAGGGGTTTCCTGCCTGGAAGCATGGAGAGGCTATTTTGTGAAGCTATGAAGGTTAAGCATGAATTGATTACATTATAGACCCCCAAATTTTGGAGATGACAGAGCCTTGGGATATGAGTTACCTGCTGAGCAAAGCTGCTGGCAGGGAGTGGAAAAAGGCCAAGAGAAAGAAGTGTGTTGCGGTCAACAAACCTGAAAGAAGTTGGAGATCTGAAGAGCATTTTGACATCAAACATGGAGTCTCAGAGTTTGAAGTTGCCCAGCTGGTTTCAGTCTTGCTTTGGTCCAGTATTTCTTCACTATGCTCCAATTCATCCCTTTTGGAATGGTAATGTGTATCCTGTACCATTATATTTTGGAAGTATGTGATCTGCTTTGTGATTTTGATTTTATAAGGGATTACAGTTAAGAGACTGCCAAGGGTCTCAGAAGAGACTTTGGACTTTATAGCGTTGAAGCAATTATAGACTATGGGGACTTTTAAAGTTGGACTTAATGCATTCATGCATTATTATATGTCTACAAGTCTATGGGAGCCAGAGAGTGGAATGTGGTGGTTTGAAAGAAAATGGTCTCTATAGACTCACATGGAGTGGTACTATTAGGAGGCATGGCATTATTGGAATATGTATCACTTTGTTGGAGAAAGTGTATCAGTGAGGCTAGGATTTGTGTTCTCCAGTGCTCATGCCATGCCCAGAGTGTCATTCTCTGCATGTTGCCTACAGATGCAGATGTAGAACTGTCAGCTACTTCTCTAGAACCATGTCTGGTGCATGCTACCATGCTTCCCACCATGATAATAATGGACTAAACATCTGAAAATGTAAACCAGCACGTATTAAATGTTTTCCTTTGTATAAGAGTTGCTTTGGTCATTATTATTTTCACAGCAATAGTAACCCTAATTAAGACACCTTAGTAAAAAGTGAGGACTACATTTTAATTTGGGTGTAAGGACAAATGTTTAGGATGTAGTTAGGGATTATGCTGCTTTAATAATATAGTAGTTATACGTTCTCCTTCAAACACCATACCTTCACTAGTCCTGTGGAGTTAGCTCTCTATTCAGTATTAGGCATGCCTTTTCTCTGTTGAATGGGTCTTCAGTCCACTTCAAGAGCTATTGGTTATAGTAAAGGTATGTGAGCCACTAATGCACACTCAGGGCTGTCTTGAAATGCTGGTCATTTTGGCGGGGGGAGGGGTCATAAGCATCATAACTATAGGACGATTGGTTGCTTCCCTCCTTTGGAAGCTTACAAGGCCCTTCCGCAACAATAAAACATTGTCTTCAAAGAGGAAACTTTCAAGTCATTTACAGCTCATGTATCTCTATCTTTTGTGCCTAATGAACCTGAGTCTTCAGCAATAGTTATTTACCTTCAAAATATAGTGGATAAGAAAGGGCAATATCATTAGCCTGTAATGTTTTGGGAGTCTCTTGAACAACTGTGAACAACAACTTAAAAGAGGATTTCTCTTCCTTGGTACTGGGAATTTCTGTTGAATGATCTTTGGCTATTGGAGGTATGATTTTCAGCAGAGATGGAAAAATTATATATATATACATATATATATACACATATATATGCATATATATATACATACACACACGTATATATAGTTTGTGTGTGTGAGTTTATTTTATACACAGACTTCTGTGTACTACTTTATGTTGCTAGTTAATAGTACAATAGTATGTTTCCTTATGACTTTGTCTGAGAGTTAATAGTGTAATAGTATGTAATGCCTCAAAACAATCCCACACAAGTTTGGAAATTACTATTAAAAGGGGTTATTTACTGGAGGGTAAAAACTTACAGATCAATGTCCCAATCCACAGTCCTCTCGTCACAAACAGGAAACACAGTGTCTAGAAGTCTGAACAGGAGCCGGAAGCAAGAGAGCGAGCAGAAGGCTGCCGCTGCTTTTTAAAATGAAAGTGACGCCCGGCTGTGGTGGTGCATGCCTTTAATCCCAGCACTCGGGAGGCAGAGGCAGGCGGATCTCTGTGAGTTTGAGACCAGCCTGGTCTATAGAGCTAGTTCCAGGATAGGCTCCCAAAGCCACAGAGAAACCCTGTCTCAAAAAAAAAGTGAAAGAGACTACACCCTAGTGAGCTGTTATCTTAAAGGCTCCTCCCCATTTTGTTTAAGTAAGAGAGTTCTAAACCTACTACAAAATTATATACAATAAAAACAAATATCCTATTTTAACTAGCTTAAGTCTTGTATAATAAATAACTTGGCCAAGACATGAGAGAAAAGTAACTACATTTATCCAGTCTTCAACCCCATCGAAAATCTGAGAAGGGAAATAATGTTACCTGAGTAATTAGGAATTGCAATCCAACATCTTCCAAAATATGCAACAAAATCACAGAGGCAACTGGCTACCTGGGAAATCACCCAAAGTCACGTTTGCAGCATTGAAGCAACCAAATTTGGCTAAGGCCTAGAATAACTGACAGATTATTTTTAAAGGCAAGAAATTTTTCAAAACCATCTTACCATCTTACCCTGTCTTGGCAAGATTTGACAGTTCTGCTTAACCATTTCCGGATACTATGTATTTTGTCAGTAGTTGAGGTATGGGCAGTTCCTTGCCCAGAGGCTGGTTTTGCCAAGAAGAAGACAAGCTCCAAATGGAGTGTCTTTGGTGCTCAACAATCTCTCGGGAATAGGTCGGTGTTGCCAGGTGTGGTTGTGTCTCACTACCACAGAAATCTAGGTTAGATTAAATGCCATTTTCTACAGCTCTTTGAAGAGGTTGAAGATTATTTATACAGAATATAATCTCTATGTATCTAAAGAACCTGATTAGTCTAACTATAAATGTGACAAACATTGATGACTATTGATTTACAATTCTTAATACCTATGAAACTTAAAGACTAAGAGAATAAACAGCTGTGCAATAAATGAGGACAATGACCCTCCAAATGTAAACAATGTACAAGTATACATTGCAATATGGTAAAATATATATATGTATATATCAATACATAAACAATATATAAGTATCTTAATAAGAGGTAGAAATGTACAACTGCAATATGGTAAATATATATACATATATATATATCAATACATAAAAAATGTTTTAAACAGAGGTAGAAGCATGCATGCATGCATACAATATTCATATACAAGAGTCTATGTATCCATATACAAGAATGTAATTATCCATAAACAATAACTCACAAATACCAATCTATTATTCTATCATCCAATTTTCCCTCTTTTTTTTTCAAAAAGATCCCTGAGCTTATAAAATTCCTCCCCCAACACTCAACCATCTACTAATTATAATCAACCCCTAAGTGATGTCCCTAAACCCGAGGACAAACTGTGCTGGGAGAGGGGACGTCGTCCTCTAGAATTACTTCCAGCTGTCATGAGGGTGACTTTTTTTCTAGGGGATCCTGTGAAAGTAAAATGATGGTTAAATTTCAAGATCAATGTCTGGTAAAATTGCAAATAGTCTCTGAGTATTTTGTGGAGGTCTGGCCAGAATGTTGTAAAAGATGTGCACTGTTTCAGTTAGCCAAGTTGGAATAATCTTGTGCAGCTGGTACCCGAAACAGGTCTTGTAGTAGTGCTATAAGTATCATGTCGTCATATCAACCAGGTGGAGTTGTTATGGGGCCCCATCTTCTTCCTGGAAACTTCAATGATAGCTGCGGGAAAAATTCATTGTTCATTGTGGAAAATTTAAACATTACTTATACAGACATATATGGTTGTATATATTCAATGAAAGGCATGATAAAGATAAAAATAGATATGAAGAAAGCAAAGATGTTTTCTACAAAGTGAAACACATCCATCTGCCAGATTTCATGTCCTTTGAGTACCCTTCAGATCATTGTCCCATGTAATTTCTCTCTCCTTTTCTTATTTTACTTTACTGGCTTCTGTAGTTGTTAAGGATATGTACACACACCTGTGATTTGGAGTAAGGAGCCACATAAGTATGAAATAGCATTAAAAGATCACCTTCCTGGGTAGGGATAATCTCACTCAGTATTATTTTTTCTAATTCAATCCATTTACCTATAAGGTTAATAATTTACTTTGTTTTAATTCTAATGATATCCCATAGTGTATATATAACAAACTTATTCATTCTATGGGCTTCTTATTCACTGGGTACACTGGTTTTTTCTCTTTCTTTCTTTCTTTCTTTCTTTCTTTCTTTCTTTCTTTCTTTCTTTCTTTCCTTGTTGCAAGGAGAGGGCCACTTGTTTGTCCTGGCCACCCAGCTAACTTAGGCCCAAAATAACCACACAGAAACTGTATTAATTAATTCACTGCTTGGCCCATTAGTTCTAGTTCTTACATATTAATTTAACCCGTTTCTATTAATCTGTGTATTGCCACATGGCAGCGGTTTACTGGGTAAAATTCTCAGCATCTGTCTCCAACGGATCCATGGCGTCTCTCTGACTCTGCTTTCTTTCTCCCAGAACTCAGGTCTGTGTTTCCCACCTACCTAAATTCTGCCCTATCAACAGGCCAGGACAGTTTCTTTATTCACTAACCAATGAAAGCAACACACAGAGGGGACTCCCCCATCCTTTCTTTCTTTCTTTCTTTCTTTCTTTCTTTCTTTCTTTCTTTCTTTCTGTGAAGAAGCTTCTTAGTTTCATAAATTCCTTGGGCAAATATATTCCTATTTAGAAAGTCATTCCTACACCTATATAATGTAGGATTGTGAATATGTTTTCTTCTACAAGTTTAAGTATTTCAGATTTTATCTTTAGGTCTTTGATAAATTTAGAGTTATAATTTGTTTAAGGCAATTAAACACTTGTCTAATTTCATTTTTTTTTTTTTGCATGCGGGCATCCAGGTTTCCCTGCATCACTGGACATAGATAATTTTTTCTCCTGCACATGATTTCCACAACTTTGTCAATGTTAAGTGACTGAATTACATGTATTAACATTGAGTCTTCAGTTTTGTTCCTGTGGTCTCCAAGTTTACTTTGTGTTAGTGCCATATTGATTTTATTACTATGGCTTGGAAGCTTGTCTTAAGTACTGGAAAGATAATCACTACAGTATTGTCTTTGTTCAGAAGAACTTTCGCTACATGGGATGTTTCCTAGTTCTGTATTAATTTTAGGGTAATTTTTAATTTTTTTTTCTCCTGTGAGGGATAAAATGGGGATTTTGAGTTGAACTGCATTGATTCTGTAAATAACTTTTGATAAAACAGTTATTTTCATGATATTAATTCTATACATCAATAAGAATGGGATATCTTTGAATTTCCTTGTATCTTAATCTCATTCTTCACATGTTTGAAGTTTTAATTGTAGTTGTCTTTTCTAGTTATTTTATTTACTTGAGGCTATAATGAATGAGAATGCATTCATGATCTTTTTTCTGTATCTTTGTTGTTAGTATATTAAAAGATACTGGTTTACCCAAATTGACTCTCTGTCTGTACATATTGCAGAATGCGCTTTCTGTTTCTAGAATTTTTCTGACAGAAATTTTGGGATGCCTAATGCATAGTAACATAACACCTGCAAAGAGAAATAGTTGGATATCTTTGTTGTCTATTTGTGTCTTTTTAAATTCCTCTCTTGCCTTGTTGATCTGGGTAGTTCTTTAATTACATTTTGAAAAGAAGCTGTGATATGGAAAATCCCTGTTTCAATACTGATTTGTTGGGAACACTTGGAACATTTAATCATTTAAGGTGATGGTTAGCTATTACACACACACACACACATATACACACACACGCGTCTTTTATTATGCTGATATATGTCCCTTGTAGCCCCACATCTTCTAGATATTATGAAGATACTTTACATTTTGCCACAGTGTTTTTCTGCTCCAATGGCAGTGACCATGTGAATTTGTCTTTAGCTACATTTATATATTTATTGTATTTATTGACTAGCATATGTTGTACCACCCCTGTATCTCAGAGACAGAATCAACTTGGTCATGATGGATGATATTATTGATGTATGGCTGTAATATTTCCAAGCAATTTTAAGCATTTTTGTTGTTTTTTTAATTTTTTTATTGCTTTAAAAATAATGCCATTCAAAATTTCCATTTCCTCCCCTCCTCCCATTTCCCTCCCGCTCCCCCACTCACCCACTTCCCTCCAATCCAGTCCTAAGAGAGGGCAGGGTACCCTGTCCTGTGGAAAGTCCAAGGCCCTCCCCTCTCCATCCAGGCCTAGAAAGGTGTGCATCCAAAGAGACTAGGATAACAAAAAGCCAGTACATGCAGTAGAAACAAATCCCAGTGCCATTATTGATGGCTTCTCAGTCAGCTCCCATTGTCAGCCACATTCAGAGAGTCCAGTTTGATCACATGCTAGTTCAGTCCCAATCCAGCTGGCTTTGGTGAGCTCCCATTAGATCAGGTACACTGTCTCAGTGGGTGGATCAACCCCTCGCGGTCCTGACTTCCTTGCTCACATTGCTTTTCAACTGGACCTTGGGAGCTCAGTCCAGTGCTCCAATGTGGGTCTATGTCTCTTTCTCAATCCATCACTGGACGAAGATTCTATGGTGATATTCAAGATATTCATCAGTGTGACTATGGGACAAGGCCAGTTCATGTATCCTCTCCTATACTGCCCAAGGACCTAGCTGGGGACATCCAAGTGGACACCTGGGAACCCCTCTAGAACCAAGTCTCTTACCAACCCTAAAATGGCTCCCTTAATTAAGATATCTTCTTCCCTGTTTCCATAGCCGCCATTCCTCCATCACAACCATCCCACTCCCCCAAGCTCTCCCCATTTCTTACCATTCCCCTTCCCTCTCCCCCTCTCCAGTTCCACCCACCCCACCCCCACCCCCATGCTCCCAACTTTTGCCTGGCGATCTTTTCTGCTTCCAATTTCCAGGAGGATCTACATATATTTTTATTTGGTTTCACGTTATTATTTAGCTTCTGTAGGATCATGAACTATAGACTCAATGTCCTTTGTTTATGGCTAGAGCCCACTAATAAGTGAGTACATAGCATATTCATATTTTTGGGCCTGGGTTATTTCACTCAGGAGAATGTTTTCTATTTCCATCTATTTGCATGCAAAATTCAAAATGTCAATTTTTTTTTTACTGCTGAGTAGTATTCTAATGTGTATATGTTCCACACTTTCTTTATCCATTCTTCTATTGAGTGGAATCTAGGTTGTTTCCAGGTTCTGGCTATTACAAATAATGATGCTATGAACATAGTTATACAAATGCTTTTGTAGTAGGATTGAGCATCTTTTGGGTATATTCCCAAGAGTGGTATTGCTGGATCTTGAGGTAGGCTGACTTCCAATTTCCTGAGAAACCACCACACTGATTTCCAAAGTGGATGCACAAGTTTGTATTCCCACCAGCAATGGATGAGTATTCCCCTTACTCCACATCCTCTCCAGCATAGGTTATCATTGGTGTTTTTTATTTAGCCATTCTGAAAGGTGTAAGATGGTATCTAAAAGTTGTTTTGATTTGCAGTTCCCTGATTGCTAAGGAAGTTGAGCCTGAACTTAATTATCTTTTGTCCATTTGTAATTCTTCTGTTGAAAATTCTCTGTTCAGCTCAGTACCACATTTTTTAATTGGGTTATTTAGAATTTTAACGTCTAGTTTCTTGAGTTCTATATATATTTTAGAGAAAAGACCTTTGTCTGATGTGGTTGGTGAAGATCTTTTCCCATTCAGTAGGTTGCCTTTTTGTCTTAATATCAGTGTTCTTTGCTTTACAGAAGCTTCCCACTTTCAGGAGGTCCCATTTGTTCATTGTTGCTCTTATTGTCTGTGCCATTGGGGTTTTACACAAGAAGTGGTCTCTGGTGCCCATGTGTTGCAGTCTACTTCCCACTTTCTCTTCTATCAGGTTCAGTGTGGTCATATTTATTTTAAGGTCTTCAATCTACTTTTACTTGAGTTTTGTGCATGGTGATAGATATGGATCTATTTTGAATCTTCTACAGGTTGACATCCACTTATGCCAGCACCATTTGTTAAAGATGCTTTCTTTCTTCCATAGTATAATTTTAGCTCCTTTGTCGAAAATCAGGTGTTCAAAGGTTTGTGGATTAATATCTGGGTCTTTAATTCAATTTCATTGGTCAACTTCTCTGTTTAATACCAGTACCAAGCTGTTTTCATCACTGTAGCTCTGTAATAGAGTTTGAAATCAGGGATGGTAATGCCTCCAAAAGTACCTTTATTGTATAGGATTGTTTTGGCTATCCTGGGTTTTTTGTTTTTCCATATAAAGTTGATTATTGTTCTCTCAAGGTCTATGAAGAATTTTGTTGGGATTTTGACAGGGATTGCACTGAATCTATAGATTGTCTTTGGTAGAATTGCCATTTTTACTATGTTGATCCTACAAATCCAAGAGCATGGGAGATCCATCCACTTTCTGATATCCTCTTCAATTTCTTTCCTCAAAGACTTAAAGTTCTTGTCAAATAGATCTTTAACTTCCTTGGTTAGTGTTACCCCAAGATACTTTATGCTATTTGTGGCTATTGTGAAAGGTGATATTTCTCTGATTTCACTCTCTGCTTCTTTGTCCTTTGTGTATAGGAGGGCTACCTTTTTTTTTTTTAGTTGACCTTGTATCCTGCCACATCACTGAAGGTATTTATCAGCTGTAGGAGTTCTTTGGTACAATTTTTGGGGTCACTAATGTACACTATCATATCATCTGCAACTAACAAATGTTTGACTTCTTCCTTTCCAATTCAAATCCCTATGATCTGCTTATGTTGTTTTATTCCTATTGCTAGAACTTCAAGCACTATATTGAAGATATATGGAGAGTGTGGACAGCCTGTCTTTTCGTGATTTTAGTGGAATCTCTTTGAGTTTCTCTCCATTTAATTTGATGTTAGCTTTCATCTTGCTGTATATTGCTTGTATTATATTTAGGTATGATCCTTTTAGCCATAATCTCTCCAAGACCTTTGTCATAAAGGGGTGTTGAATTTTGTCAAATGCTTTTTCAGCATCTAATGAAATGATCATATGGTTTTTTCTTTCAGTTTATTTATATGATGGATTATATTGATAGATTTTTGTATGTTGAATCAGCCCTGCATCTCTGGGATGAAGCCTACTTGATCATAATGGATGGTTTTTTGATGTGTTCTTGGATTCAGATTGCCAGTATTTTATGGAGAATTTTTGCATAAATGTTCATGAGTGAGATCAGTCTGTAATTCTCTTTCTTGGTTGAGTCTTTGTGTGGTTTTGGTATCAGAGTAACTGTAGCTTCACAAAAAGAATTTGGCAATGACTCTTCTGTTCCTATTATGTGAAACACATTAAGGAGTATAGGTATTAGTTCTTCTTGGAAGTTCTGGTAGAATTCTGCATTAAAAACATCTGGTTCTGGGCTTTTCTTGGTTGGGAGGTTTTTGATGATAACTTCTATTACCTTGTAACTTATAGGTCTATTTAAATTGTTCACCTGGTCTTGATTTAATTTCAGTATGTGGTATTTATCTAAAAAACTGTCCATTTCTTGTACATTTTCCAATTTTGTGGCATACAGGCTTTTGTAGTAAGACCTAATGATTCTCTGAATTTTCTCAGTGTCTGTTGTTATGTTCCCCTTTTCATTTCTGATCTTGTTAATTTGAGTGTTCTCTCTCTGCCTTTTGATTAGTTTGGATAGGGGTTTGTCAATCTTGTTGATTTTCTCAAAGAACCAGCTCTTGTTTCATTGATTCTTTGGATTTTTTTCTGTGTCTCTATTTTGTTGATTTCAGCCCTTAGTTTGATTATTTCCATTCTTCTACTCCTCCTGGATGAGAGTTCTTCTTCTTCTTCTTCTTCTT
>PVIU01005571.1:0-111922 GCA_004026605.1 Ondatra zibethicus | reverse complement strand
GGAGGGGGGAGGACGCGGAGGGGGGGGGGAGCCGAGCACGAAAAAGGCGGAGGCGACCCCCGGACTCCGCTCTGCTCTTCCTTATCACCACCCGGGGTCCCCAGTTCCCACCCACACACCAACCTCCAACGAACCGGGGGATTTTCCTCCTTCTTCCCTCAAACAGCTATTGCGAGACGATAGACGACGACCAGAACTACTTCTGCTCACGTAAGCGATTGATCACGTGAGCGCCTACGTCATGTGAGATCTCGGTCACGTGAGCAACTCTCGGCTTAAACTCGGGATCACTGAGGTGCCGCACTTCCTCCCGGTTTGGAAATGGGGTGGGCCAAGGTAAAGAGAGCGCCAATATGATTGGTTAATGTATGTCTTACGTGATTGTTCATTGGTCTACCGCTGGCGCTAACCGTCCAGTTGCCTGAGAAACGATGATGTCATTATTAAATAGTTCATCCATGATTGGTCCGCCCCAAGGGTAAACTTAAAGCTGTTAGTTGCAGGAAACTGAACTAAAGAATTCCTGTGACCATGAAGCTTCTTAGCGGAGGTCCGCAACTGGTCTGTGAGCTTGCGTTTCGTTCCCTGGCTTTAGTTTTTTTGAGCGTTCTTGGGGCCAAAGCACTGGACAATGGCTTGGCGCGTACTCCAACAATGGGCTGGCTGCACTGGGAACGGTTCATGTGCAACCTCGACTGCCAAGAAGAGCCTGATTCCTGCATCAGGTATGAGATATTGAGTGGCCGTTTCTCTTTCCGTGTGTTTCTTTGGGCGTATTTGGTAGAAGGAATGGGAACATTTGAGCTGAAGGAGTAGATCCCCTACTGTTGCTGCTTTTTTATCCCCAACAAAACATCCATCCGGGATCTTGACTGTCCCTAAACTGTTACCAATGTGAGCTGCCCTAAGATGAGAGATAGCCAGCAAGCCACTGCTTTGCTCCCGCTCCATCTCTTTCTGCACTGGGAGTTTTTCATATATCATTTGGTTCCATGCAGACCCTTTGAGTTTGTATTCTGCCCTTGTTTAGTGATAGCCTTGAGCTAGCCATAAGCACAATTGGAATGGGTAGGAGGATGACTAAGACCAATGTCATTTTTTCTTTTTGGATCACGGGTTCTTTGGCTGTACTGAAGCGAGAGTTAGAGAAACCATGAGATCACTGAGATGTCCCTCAACCCCTTTTCCTTGAGTGTGGCATCAGGCTGGAAAGTTGACCTGAAGGAACTTTACACATCAAAGGTGAGAGCTGAGACCTGGTTGAACCTATCTGATGCTCACAATACTCTAGTTTGCAAACTAGAATAGCATCTTTTTTTTTAACTCAAGGAGCTCACACACACACACAAAGCTGTAAAATTGCTGAGCGTGGTGGCGCAGGACTAATCCCAGCACTCCAGAGGCAGAGGCAGACCAATCTCTTGAGTTCAAGGTCAACCCGGGCAGCATAGACCTTTAAAACGGTTATCTAACACAGATGAACTTTCAGTTAAACCCATTCTAAAAACCAACCACCATTCCTGCCCTGACCCCCTCAATTAGGCAAATAAAACAGATGTCTTTATCCTGGCATGTATAGAAAACTGAATTATAAATTTACAAATATATTTTTCTAGAGAAGAGTTTTTTTTTTGTTTTGTTTTTCGGGACAGGGTTTCTCTGTAGCTTTGGAGCCTGTCCTGGAACTTGCATTTGTAGACCAGGCTGGTCTCGAACCCACAGAGATCCTCCTGCCTCTGCCTCCTGAGTGCTGGGATTAAAGGCATGTACCACCACCACCCAGCCCCCTTTCTTCAAATTCTTAAATGAATCTGTGATTTTGAAAAGATTAAGCACCAAGTATTAGGTATTGAGTGGCTTCTTTAAAAATATTATTGAAAACAAAAAGGTCACCCAGTGGTGCAAAACTGCCTCTAAAGGCAGCTGCCACAATGCCCTCTCTATGTTCACAAGTTATTTCTCTGAATGCCTATAAAGATAAAATCAGGGTGTTGGTCAGACATCATAAAAGAAACTGGCTTTTTAGACTAAGTCTTGTTTTGTTTTTCTTGACATTTGGGGACATGGCCACGGGCCTTGCACATGCTAGAAAAGTACTCTATTACCAAGCTGAATTCCTTGCCTTTGGATTTGGGGACATGGTCACCCTATGTGGATCAAGCTAGTCTTTTGCCACCACTTCCTATTTGCTGGAGTTGCAGGCATGCAAGATCATAACCAGTTTAATTATTTTTTTTTCAAATTGGGCTGGGGATGTAGCTCAGTTGGTATAGTGTTTGCCTAGCATGCACAAAGCCATGGCTTTTGATCTCCATCATCTTGTAAACTGAGAATGCTGGTGCACATTTAAATTCCACTATTCAGGAGGTAGAAGCAGGAATGTCACAAGTTCAAGTCCATCCTATGCTACACAATACATATGACCTTAAATGTGCAGAGTATAGTACCTTGATAGATGGAGATATCTGTATATGCTATAATTTATTTGTGCAGTCCTCAGTAAATAGCTACTTGAATTCCTCAATTTTTGTGCATCCTATTCTTATTCTTATATTACAGGGTTTCTCTGTGTAACAGCCCTAGCTGTCCTGGAACTAGCTCTGATAGACCAGGCTGGCCTCAAACTCACAGAGATATGCCTGCCTCTGCCTCCAAGTGCTGGGGTTAAAGGCTTATGCCAACATCGCCCAGTGGTTGGTTTGTTTTTCAAGACATAGTTTCTCTGTGCAACCATTCTGGCTGTCCTGGAACTCACTCTGTAGACCAGACTGGCCTTGAGCTCAACAATCCACCTGCCTCTGCCTCCCTAGTGCTGGGGATTAAAGGCGTGTGCCACTACTGAGGTTGGGTTTTTATTGTGAGCCAGGTGGGGGTGGTGCACACCTTTAAACAGATATAGAAGCAAGTGGATCTCTGGGAGATTTAGGCCAGCCTAGTCTACAGGGCTAGTTCCAGAACAGCCAAGGCTACACAGAAATCCTGTCTTGGAAAAAAAAAAAAAAACAGGAAGGTGATTGAGAAACCTTGTATTCTCTGGGGAAGCTACAAGACTCATGGCATGAGATGGGTGGATCTCCTTCTGAAGTTTCAAATAACAGTAATCTTTGTATCCTAATGCCATGTTACATACAGTAGCTTCCTTTCTTTTATAGAACATAAGTGTTTCATCTTTTAGGTGATCTCTTCAAATCTTTTGCCAAATTCCTTCAAAAGTCTGTTTGGGGTTCAAGGTTTTCTGAGCCAAGAGTAAGATAATGTTTCTCCATTTATTCAAGCCACTGAGGAGCATGAGAATTTTAAAATATGGTTGATAAACATATTACTCTCTAGATAGCTTGGCTTTTTCTGTTTGTTTTTGTTTCTGTTACTATTGTGAATGAGATTGCTTCCCTGTACACAGAGAAAGCTGGTGCAGAAGCTGTCTATTCTGACTATTCTGCTGTTGGGGTTCCTCTAGTCGGATGTAGGCCAGGCAGGCCTTGGACCTGCAAATCGCCCTGCCTCAGTTTCCTCATTAGCCGGGATTACAAACCTGTGTCACCACAACTTCTTAGCCACAATAACTTTGCAGTTTTTTCATGTGTCTCATTCTTATTTCAATTACTTGGAGGTTTTATTTCTTTTGTGGTTAGGGATGGAACTGAGGGCCCCACCCCTTGTGTGAGTCCTTAGGCAGAGATCATGGGAGGAGAGGGAGAGGAGAAACAGGAAAGAGTTAATTTTACCTCGTATGGGTTGTAATTATTACCACAGAGTATCACTGCATTTTTAGAAACCAAAATCCCCGGGCTGGAGAGATGGCTCAGAGGTTAAGAGAACTGACTGGTGTTCCAGAGGTCCTGAGTTCAATTCCCAGCAACCACATGATGGCTCACACTCATCTATAATGAGATCTGGTGCCCAGAACACTATATACATAATAAATAAATTAAAAAAAAAAGAAACCAAAATCCCAAGTTGCCTTACACTGGGAGCGTGTGAGCCTTCATCTAATGAACTGGAATGACTATTGGAAATTCTCTTTCAGCGAGCAGCTGTTCATGCAGATGGCAGAGCTCATGGTCTCTGATGGCTGGAAGGACGCAGGTTATGAATACCTCTGCATAGATGACTGCTGGATGGCTCCCGAAAGGGACTCAAAGGGCCGTCTTCAGGCAGATGCCCAGCGCTTTCCTAGTGGAATCCAGCACCTAGCTAATTATGTGAGTTTAGAGCGGAATGTTTTTCTGATGGGTCTGTATGCACTTACAAAAGCTTATTGAGAAACAGGCCACATGATACTTCAAAATGGTTGCTGTTAGCTGTTCATTATGTTTATCTAGATAGAATTATCACATCAGCATATACACATTTCACAATAGTTCCTGAGCCTGAGGTCTGTCTTGTTGAAACTTTTTTTTTCTGAAACCAATGAATTCTCTAGAAGAAAAGGAGAGCTTGGTTGTGTCGAGCGTGCTTATATCTCTATAGCAGCGTGAGAGACTACCACAGTTATACCACTAATGAATTTTAAAAGATGAAAGCAAACATTGCAGAGCCAACTGAAGACAGATGAAGCCTGATATTAGCTAAGGGTCATTAAGCAGGTTTTATTCAGGACTGTAGGAAAAAGGATCAAGTTCCAATTCAGATGGACAAGTGAGAATCTATAACCCATGAGCAAATACTGGGAGTTCAGTAGATGGAAAACTGCTGGAAAGGAGACCTCAAGTCAGGAAATGGTATAACTTAGCAGGATTCTTGCATTAAGTAAGCACACCCAGACAGATACCTTGGAGGCCAAGATAGGAGGAGATTCAGAGAGGCTTAACTGAAATGTAGTCAGCCTTTCTCAAGATAAATCTGTTGCCAGGCAGTGGTGGCACACGCCTTTAATCCCAGAGGCAGAGGCTGGTGGATCTCTGTGAGTTCAAGGCCAGCCTGGTCTACAGAGTGAGTTCCAGGACAGCCAGGGAGGGCTGTTACACAGAGAAACCCTGTTTTGAAAAACTTTTTTAAAAAAAAGATAATTTGTTCCAGTTTTGGAAAGAGACTGTTTGGGATCCCATGAAGAATATTAAAGTGGTCAAAGCTTTTTCCTCACTTCTCTGCTCCAGTTCACCGTGATTAGTTAGAACTGTCTTAGCAGAGTTGGGGGATTTGTGTTCTGCTTCCAGCAAACTCAGCTAAAAAACTGGAGTGGTTTAAGGAAGCCCCCAAGCCCTGGGGAAGCCTTAGTAAGTTCCCCTCCTGTTTTAGAAAACTACTTCCTGATTCATCTTCTCATTTCAGGTCCACAGCAAAGGGTTGAAGCTAGGAATTTATGCAGATGTTGGGAATAAAACCTGTGCAGGTTTCCCTGGGAGTTTTGGATACTATGACATTGATGCCCAGACATTTGCTGACTGGGGTATAGATCTGCTAAAATTTGATGGTTGTCACTGTGACAGTGTGACGTCCTTGGCAGATGGTATGTTTTTTTCATTACATTTATTTTTAAAATTATGTTACAGTCAACAAAATCAAAATTGTGTGTGACTGTTTTGTATGGGGGTGTGTGCTATGATGCCTGAGTGTTGACAACTTGCAGGAATTGGTTCTCTCCAACCTTTTGAGTCCCAGAGATCAAACTCAGGTCATCAGGTTTGCCTGCAAGCACCTTTACTGACTGGCTAAACCATTTTACCAGCCCAAATAGTATGGTTTCTTCGAGAAATACAGCCATAATCATTTCTCAGACTTTGGTTAACATCAGCTGAAAGATCAAGCCACAGAGACAAGAACTTGAGGGCCACAGGGAAGCTGAGCCTTAAAAGAAATAATCTCGATCATTTATTCATACATGTGGAATTCATCCATGCCTAACCATGGCATATATTGTGCACTTCTGATTCAAGGACTCTGAAAATGAATTATAATTAGTAATTATAACTCTATCCTACATGCTGCTTTACCCCTGCCTTTCCCTATATCTGCATCCTCTCTGCGCCACCTCCTCAGAGCAATCCCAGCAGAGAGTAGCCTGTCCCTGTCACTGGTTTACAGTATATACATGGCGCTTCTGAATGGCTTCTTCAAATGTTCAGCACGAGCTGGGAATTCCCTTCTCTCCCTTATTTTACCCATTGTTTTCTCACACAGGTTATAAGTACATGTCCTTGGCTTTGAACAGAACTGGGAGAAGCATTGTATACTCCTGTGAGTGGCCTCTTTATATAAGACCCTTTCATAAGGTAAGCTAGCGAGCCCAGAACCTAAATTTCAAAACACTTGTAATTATAATCTAAGCTTCCACTAACCAGGAAACTATCTTTGATTATTTTTTTCCCCTTTTATTTCACTTCACCAGCAATCCTGCCAGTATTCACTCCAAATTCTTGGATTACTAACGTCTGTCATCCCCACCACATCCACACTGGCCTTCCAGGCCACTCTCGCATCTCACCCAGTCTGCTCTGACAGCCTAATCTCTCTACTTCTGCTCGCTTCCCTGCCCTCACCATTTTCCAAGCAGCAGCAGAACTGTCTTCTGAGAAATGTCAAGAGCATCCCATCAGTCCCCTCCTTAAAACTTCCCTGCCTTTCCTTCCCATTGCACTTGGAATAAAATCAAGCTTCATTAACCTGCCTCTTGCCCGCCTCTCTATCCCCCAACAGCTCTTTCCCTTACTGTGCTATTTTTCTTTCTGTTCGTCAAATACTGAATTTACCTTGTTGGTGTGTATTCACTGTGCATGGTACTGGGCCACACAAAGACATTTTCATAAAAGTCTATGGTGATGTATTTGTTTATTGTTTCTGCCAAGCCTGCACCCAAGATTTTAAAAGGATTGGCTACTTAACATTGAAATATGACCAGATGCTACAAACTTGGGTCTGGTCCACTTTAAAATAGCCTTCTGCCCATTTACTCCCTAGTCATTGGCTGCTTGGTTTCCCTTTAAGAGTGTATCTTTATTGTTTACTTGTTTGTCCATCTCCCCACTAGAATGTAAATCCAGGAGGGTAGGTCTTTTTCACTGTATTGAATAAGTATTGATGGAATCAATCTCTATTATTTTTCTTGACATTTTTAGATAGTCTTTTTCCTCAACATTGTAGCCCTTGGATATCACACCTACAACATATCTGATTGATCCCACAAATTACTTGTCTCGGATTCAGATTTTATCATGTTTGATGGCATCCTATATAATTTTATAAGCCTTATTTTTACTTATTTAGATCATTGTAATTATTTTATTACAAAAATAGAAACGTGCCCACTTTAGGATAATTTACAGATTCCAGTCAAAAACAAAGTTCTTTCATAATGCCAGGAAAACACTACAGTTCAGTGTATATCCAGCATAAATAATATTAAAGTCACTTTAAACAGGAACTTAAAATTATATGGCCTACATAATGAAGTGAACATCTTCTAGTGAAATTCCCTTACATTTAGAACTCCAGGCTTTGTTATTTGTTATGGGGAGACTTTTGATCTGTACACTATAGAGGCCATCAGTGCCTCCTTTAAACTGGATCGTTAGCATCTCATAGCAAGTTAACCAATTCTGTCTTTTTACAGCCAAATTATACAGATATCCAATATTATTGCAATCACTGGAGAAATTTTGATGATGTTTATGATTCCTGGGAAAGCATAAAGAATATCTTGGCCTGGACAACAACTAACCAGAAGGAGATTGTTGAAGTCGCTGGACCAGGGGGTTGGAATGACCCAGACATGGTAAAGATCTGAGCCCTCCTCATTCAAGAGCTGGCGGCTTTTTTTCTGTTGGTGCCTGGGTCTGAGAGCAGGACCTTGCACAAACCAAGCAAGGTTTTTAGCACTGACCTACACACCTGGCCCTGGGATGAGGCGCTCCATGAGCACGTCCATCACAGTGCTGTGGAAAATGGTTTCTCTCAGTCAACCATCTAGGAAATTTTTTAAATGTTCCAACAGGCATTGTGCAGCTGCTTGGAGTCTCAGCACTCCAGAGGCTGATGCAGGAGAGTGACTCCAAATTCAAAGGTTAGACTGGACTATATAGTAAGACCTTATCTCAAAAAAAAAAAGAACTGAGGGGGACCCTGCAGGTATCCAGTCAGAGAAGCGAACCCACAAAGAGACGGTCAGACTTCGGAGTCTGATGACAGGCGGTTCACTGGCAACATATTTAAAACACAGTAGAATTTGGGAAAAGGTTTCCAGGCAGTGATCACTCCAATCCTAGGTGTACAATAAAGCTCATGTGTGGCTTATTACACAGCTGAGTGTGGTGGTACACACCTTTAATCCCAGCACTTGGGAGGCAGAGGCAGGCAGATCTCTGTGAGTTCAAGGACAGCCTGGTCTACAGAGTTTCAGAACAGCCAGGGCTACACAGAGAAACCCTATCTTGAATTCTCCCTGCCCATCCCCAAAGAAACACTTATACAGTATACGTGACCATGAGGGTGGGTTCTATAGCTAAAAGACCGAGAATCTAGTGTGGTCCCTGATAGCATAGAAGTCAGCAGGGCATAAAGTACGTGTGACCTCTCCCCTAAGGATGGGTCTAGGAGGGAAGAGTCTGGGATAATCATTCTGGGGAATTTGGGTGAGGTCTGCCTCTATAGCAATAGGAGGGTGAGGTTTGCCTCCACAGATAACAAAGTCACCAGGTTGTTAAAATCCATTCCCAGCTTTCTGTGCAGGAAAGCAGCTATTTTATCCCTTCCCTTGAGAACAGGCCCCTGTGTGTGTAACATTCCTGGTTTTCCTTAATGCCCCAACAAACGACAACAAAAAAAAACCAAACATTTGAATTTTCCCTTGCCTCAATTCCTTTCCTCTTTGTTCTAGTTAGTGATTGGCAACTTTGGCCTCAGTTGGGACCAGCAGGTAACTCAGATGGCCCTCTGGGCTATCATGGCAGCGCCTCTACTCATGTCCAATGATCTCCGACAAATCAGTTCTCAAGCCAAAGCTCTACTTCAGAATGAGGATGTAATTGCCATCAACCAAGACCCCTTGGGCAAGCAGGGGTACTGTTTTAGAAAGGTAAGTAACACTTCCTGGGAGAAAACTGACCAGGAATATACTATCCTGCCTTAA
The DNA here is from genome assembly GCA_004026605.1 of Ondatra zibethicus. Classification (NCBI taxonomy): domain Eukaryota; kingdom Metazoa; phylum Chordata; class Mammalia; order Rodentia; family Cricetidae; genus Ondatra; species Ondatra zibethicus. Next base: position 102,858 of record PVIU01005571.1, on the reverse strand, counting down.
AGTTTATGATTTGCAGTATCTTATGATGCCCTTTTAATACTTAAGTACCAAATTATCTTAAGCCTAACTGTGCTACATGAAGAAATGATTGGCTTATTTTTTAGTTATTTTTCCCTTGACTTTTGAGAACTGAGTAATTAGAGCTATTACTGAGTTTTTGTTTTTTTGAGATGGGGTTTCTCTGTGCAGCTCTGGCTGTCTTGGAACTCCCTCTGTAGACCAGGCTGACCTTGAGATCTGCCTCTGTCGCTAGTGCTGGGATTAAAGGTCTGTGCCACCCTGTTCAACTAGACGTTTACTTTTTTCTTTTTTTTGGGGGGGGGGGTTCGAGACAGGGTTTCTCTGTGGCTTTGGAGCCTGTCCTGTAACTAGCTCTTATAGACCAGGCTGGCCTTGAACTCACAGATTCCCGAGTGCTGGGATTAAAGGCGTGTGCCACCATGGCCCGGCTACTTTTTAATTTCTAAAACATCCTGCTGGCTGATCTTAATTTTTGCTCCAAGTGTGTGATAGTTCTGACAATAAGGCTGAATACCAGTATGGGGTTCCCACATGCTCACACTTCTTTTCTTGACCTTTCAGGAAAACAACATTGAGGTTTGGGAAAAACCACTCTCAAACTTAGCCTGGGCTGTAGCTGTGAGAAACCTGCAAGAAATTGGCGGACCTCGTTCTTACGCCATCCAGCTTTCTTCTCTAGGTCAAGGAATAGCCTGCAATCCTGGTTGCATCATCACGCAGCTCCTCCCTGTGAAAGAACAGCTAGGCTTCTATGAATGGACTTTAACCTTAAAAACGCGAATAAATCCCTCAGGCACTGTTCTGCTTCGGCTAGACTATGTCTGAAGGCAGAGATGTACATTAAATGGCCAGTGTTACTAAGGACCATAGTACCCCCTGCCTCTTTCCTGTGTTCCATTTAATAAAATATCCCAGTCATGGCCTTTAAAAGCTACTTCTCAAGGTAAGTTTTTGGAAAAGCTTTTGAAACAAAAGTAGGTACTCCTGTGTCAGGCACTGTTAACAGATGCTTCAGGTGTGCTGGTTTATATTTGGGCAAGAATCCATAAAGCCGGGATTTAAAAAAAAACCTACATTTATTCTTATGTATTTTACCTACATGTATGTGTTCCACATGCATGCATGATGCCCAGAAAGTCAAAAGGGTATAGGGTCCTCTGGACCCAGAATAACTTGATTGTTACTCAGCCAGCTCTAGAGCCAGGATTTAAAGGCAAGCCAACCACACGCTGAGCACTGACTGGGTGAGGCACTTGGTGTGATTCGCTTATAATCCAGTGCAAAGGAAAAATGAAATCAGCTTCCTCGGTAGATTTCAAGGATGTCTGGTGTGGTGGCATGCCTTTAAACCCAGTACTCGGGAGGCACTGCAAATGAGACAACCAAATGATTAACTGCCCTAATGACAAACTGAGGGATTCAGGCAGTTTCAACCAAATTAGTAGACATGCTAATCCATGCCATCCATTTTTAGCTACTCTCACCAAACAATTGTGCATATACAGAATCACAGAATCCAGAAAGCTGGAGGACCACCAAGGTTGACCGGCTAGGGATATGCAAAAATCTCAGTCACACACGATGAGCAAGCTTATATATATATACCTGATATTCTGAATGCATAAAAATGGTATAAAACCACCCACATGAAATACTGAAGGGGCAGGTATTTTCAGGAAAAGCTTAATGACCTGAGTTTGACCCTGGAACCCTTAATAGGAAACTTTCAAAAGCTGATTTCTGACCCCCTGCATTCACACTGAAAAAGTTAAACCCAGACATGGGCCAGCGAGCTAATTCAGCAGGTTGAGAGCAGTTGCTGCTCTTCCAGAGGACCCAGGTTAATTCCTAGCACCCACAAGGGGGTGGTTTTTTGGGGGGACACTTCAACAGTCTCACCTAAAAGGTATGTGGATAAGTCAAGGTGTTTAAAGGAACATAATCTAAAGCAATGTATATTGGAGTGTACTATGCTACCTGGAGAACTGAGCCAAATCTCCCCACTACACGCCTGAAGTATACCTAGAAATAAAAGTATTCAGGATTTTATAACCAGTAACTTTTGGATTTTAAGCTGTAAGTAGGATCCCAATGACAAGTCACGTTTCACACCGGCTCAACAAGGTTCAATCCCAAAGTAGCACTCAGCCAGCAAGCTGAAGGAATTTCTTGACAGCTTTAGTTTATTCCCTCCCAAAAGACCAAATGCAATCAAACGAGGTTGAGTGGAAGCTGATGATTTTATTGTCTTCATAACAAGATCATCTTAGAACTGGATCACTTGGCCCTGTAAACAGAACAGAAGAACAAAGTGGTGTGTTTTGTAGTTTTTAAGGAACATCCATGAGGGTTCAGTACGTAGTTTAGTAGTTGGGTGCCTGCCTACCATGGCCCTGGCTTCAATCCAAGACCACAAAACATTTCTAAGGAGACCCTGTTGCCTACACACTAAAATCCTTAAGCCATTCAGCTATACTGGTATTAGATTTTCCAGCTAATAAGGCACATAAAAAGCTCACAAATCTGAAAAGCAACAAAACCTAAAAATAAAATACTTGCCAAGTGGTGGTAGTGCACACCTTTAATCCCAGCACCTGGGAGGCAGAGGCAGGCAGATCTGAGTTTGAGGCCAGCCTGCTCTGCAAAGACAGCTGGGCCTATATGGAGAAGCCGTGCCTCGAAAAACCTAACAAAAACACCAAAAAAAAAAAAAAAAAAAACCATCCTGGCGGTGGTTGTGCACACCTCTAATCCCAGTACTCAGGAGGCAGAGGCAGGTGGATCTCTGTGTCTGAGGCCAGCCTGGTCTACAGAGCAAGTTCAGGACAAGCTCCAAAGCTACAGAGAAACCCTGTATTGAAAAACCAATCACCAAAAAAACCTGATCCCAAGTATTTCAGATGTGGGCTATGGAACAATTACTGTTGAGGATGCCCTGTTGCTCCGTAAGCTCAGAACAGTTTCCTCTACAAATAAAGCTAATTTAAAAGGAGAGTACCTTTCTCTTCTTATCACCTCCCAGTTCAAAATGCTTGCATCTCTTAATAGCCAGCATCCTCTTAGATCTGCAGTTGGGCTCAACACATTCCAGTCTCAGCACAATCTTCTTTGTAGTTTTCGCCTACAAAAGAAATGAAGCCAAATCCTTCACAAAATTAGTTTGCCACGATCTGTATTTAGCCATGGAGGGGAAAAAAGTCCAGAAGCCAATGATTTTGAGCTAAACAGTAAAAAAACTGAAGCTGGATGTGGTTGTACATGCCTGTGTTCCCAGCACTTTGGAGGTGGAGACAAGCTGCAACTACATGAATTTGAGGCCAGCCTGGGCTACATGACATTGCCTCCCCTACCCCCAAAAAAGCTACTTTCAATTTGTAGCCTTTCAGGCTATTTGTATTCTTTAGTGGTTAAGTCAAATAAAAGTCAGCCAAATTTATGCAAATATGAAATACAACTTTTGGAATTCACCAATCAATTTTCTCAAGACTTCAATTAGCCCTAAAATCAGTTACACTCCCCATTAATAATCAACTTTTTTTCAATAGAGTGTTTCTCTATGTAACAGGCTGGCCTAGAACTCAGAGACCCACTGGCCTCTGCCTCCCGAAGGCTGGGATTAAAGTCATGCACCACCGCCGCCGGGCTAATAATCAACTTTTTGTTTGTTTTTCGAGACAGGTTTTCTCTGTGGCTTTGGAGCCTGTCCTGGAACTAGCTCTTGTAGACCAGGCTGGCCTCGATCTCAACAGATTGCCGAGTGCTGGGAATAAAGGCGTGCGCTACCACCACCCAGCCTAATAATCAACTTTTAATAAGTCCTCTAATTTAGCCACAGGTTTGTTGCTAGTTAGCAGTCTGAAAGCTGAAACACCCCCCTCTTCCGTCCAAATGGGCTGAACATTTAAACGAACAAGCATTCCCATTACCCTACACCCAATCCAGGACCCAAAGAAAGTCATTTAATTTCTACAACCAGGCTGGCAGAGTAGGGAACAAAGAGAAGAACAAATAAATGCAGGTTCCCTAAAGAAGGAACTTCACTAAACTGGAGAAGAATCCAGAATTCAGCCAGTGGAAGGCCTACACATGCACTGAAGACTTCATGAGACTGAGAAATCCAGATAGCCCTTCATGGAAGTACAGGGAATTGAACCTGGGTTGCCCTCAAACTTTACCACTGTGCCTCCAACAACAAAGAGCTTGGGATTCAGACATTATGATAAATGAATGAACAATACACAAAATTCACTTCTTAGGAAAAAAGGGCGCACTCCTTCATTTTTGCCTCTTTAGGAGGTATGTAAATAGTGAGATGCTATACGCTAGACAATAGTCCGATCTGGGTTGACTCCCAGCTCCATTGCCTTGAAGACATTCCTGCTAAGTGGGATAACTTAGCTGTAATACTATACTAATGCTTGTAGACAAGAGATGGCAAATGCCAAGGTCCTTACCACAATAATCAAGAAACATGTCAGTTAGGAATCACTAACCTTTTTGCGGAAAATAGGCTTAGTCTGCCCACCATAGCCACTCTGTTTCCTGTCATAACGCCGCTTTCCTGGAAAAAGTTATTTGTTATGGTATGCTGTATACAGACCCTATGTCAAAACAGCCACAAGGAAAAGTCTTAAGTTTAAATTGGGGACGCCCTGCATTAAGAAATTTTGGTCGCATCCAAGGAGGGAAGAATACCTGGACTTGTTAATACTTCTTACAGGTGTCACAGCAAAACCAGATTACTTACATGCAGGAAACAAGCACAGCCCCAACCCTTGAGAGGCTGAGACAGGATTGCTTATTCCAGACCAGTTTGCTTTACATAGCTGGCCTTTATCTCCCACCAACTCCCCATCCCTGTCCCCTAGCCATCATCAAATTACATAAAGCAGCTTACCCTGGGCATACAAAGAATCTTTGCCCTTCTTGTACTGCGTCACTTTGTGGGGTTGGTGCTTGCCACATTTCTTGCAGAATGTCCGGCGGGTCTTAGGAACGTTCACCTAGTTAAAAAAAAATAAGTGTTCAGAACGTGCAGTTACCGGACCGCGATGACCCAGCACCCTCCCTGGATCCAGACGAAGCTAACTACAACTACTCACTAAAACACAACGACCACGTAGATTTAAAAGGTGGTTCTGTCACACGCACCAAAACAGTGTATCCACCCGCAGCTAAATCGCCCCACCACTTCAATTCCTCCGCCCATAACTCTGTTCCCTCTGTGTCGCTCTCGGCAATGCTAGATTTCTTAGGTACATCGAGGTCCTGACGGAGCCTTGACGCACTCTGGGACAATACTGTCCACGCTGGCTGCAAGGATTATGCTGGATACTACGAAGACGCGATCATACCATGTTGGCGGGTGAGCTATCGGCACAGAAAGAAAGAGGCAAGGCCAGCAACGGAAGTTTATAGGCGGTGCCTGGGTGCACTTCCTCAGAGCCGTGGGAGACAGCTACCATAGAGTCTGTAAGGATCCCAGCGCAGCGCCCTCGGATGGCTGGATGATTTGCCTCAGCCGCAGACAAGCGCTTCAGCCAAGGCTCCGCCTTAAGTCTGTAGCTCTCTCCTCCACTTCCTCCCGCCTAGCGCCCCTCAGCTTTCATTACTCCATCCCTTTTGGCGGACGTTGCAATTTAGTAGCTTAAGCGAAGAAAGCAATGCTCTTCCCAGACTCCGATCTCCCGTGTTGGAGCAGAACAGGGACTAGGATCAAGTGGAGGGGTCTTCCATCTCAGCCTAACATTCTTGTTCCACTTCAAGGAGACTGAAGCGATCTTAAACAGCAAAATGTGGCTCATGGAAGCCCTGGGAGGGAGCCAGTCGCTTCAGCTCATTTATTTAATGTCTATTCTGTTTCAGGCACTGTTGTAGGAGCAGGACATAGTAATTGATTATGTTCATTACTGTCCAATCTCAGGCTAAGTACTTTGAAGAAAAAAAAACAATGAAAGCAGTACCTTTTAGCCGAGGAAGTAAATTGGCTGATCTTAGTTATGAAAACTAGCAATGAATTTATCCGGCTTCTGAGATAGTTGGGCCAACCAAGAAAACATACCTCAGCTTCCCTGAGTACTTGGCAGCGGACATGTATGAAGTTTCAAGTTAGTCCAACCGAGAAAGGCTGAAGGAAGCTAGCTGAGTTTTAAAATAGATTCTCAGAGTGAGTCTAGGAGGAAGGTGGTAATGCTACTTCCATTTTCCAGGGGGAGGGCATTCATCCAGCGGCATGTGAAAGCTTTGGTCTGCCGTCAACAGTAGTAGAAGCACACTTCACCCCCATGCGTTCTGTGATTCCAGAACTCTATTTCCTTTACTATCGCGTTATATTATAATATGGTTATATAATATATGGCCTTGCCTATTATAAGAGCTGTCTTTGGGGCGGGGAGAGCCTCAGAAATCCCAGGGTGACCTTAAATTCACCTATGTAGCTGAAGATGGCTGTAAACTTCTGATCCTTACCCTAAGTGGTGGGGGCCACATGTATGTGCTATGTGCTGCTCTGTGTCTGGATGCCTGCCTCTTGAATCCTGCCAATCTTCAGGAGCTGTTTCCTATGACCAGTATTTACCAAATGAGGAAACTGAGGCACCTGACCTATCCAAAGTCACACACATGGTTATTTTGGAAGTTGGAATTCAACCTTCGGCCGTTTAACAGCACGTAATTCCTAGTCTTAACCAGTACGTTGCACAGGGAAAGAGAGGCACCTGCAGGGTAGATGTTTGGGCTAGAATGCAAGAGGAGGCAGCAGTGGTCCAGGAGCTGATGTTAGGAGGCCCCGGGACATCTGCGTGCATAATGCTCCAGAAACAAGTTGACTCCACCCACATTCTTGTTGGGTGGTCTCCAGGGCTAAGATAATAACACCATAGCCTGCTTCATTTCTTTGCCAAGCTGCCAACCTGAAGTCCAGCAGTATTTTCCTCTGTCTAGACTCTTAAAAATCTCACTGGCCTTTAGGGAGTTTCTAAAGTTTTTTTTTTGTTTTTCTGTTTTGTTTTTGTTTTCCGTGTATGTAATATGGAGATAAAAAGACAATTAGCCTTCTTCATCTAATCAAACTTTGTTTCTTTACTCATTCCCCATGTGATATGGTTTGGGAAACTTTTTTGTTTGTTTTTTGTTTGTTTGAAACAGGGTTTTTCTGTGTAACAAACTCTCTTTGTAGACCAGGCTGGCCTGGAACGCACTGAGATTCGGGTGCCTCTGCCTCCCAAGTGCTGGGATTAAAGGCGTGCGCCACCACTGCCCAGCAGAACTTTTTATTTTAAAATATTTCATTGACAAAATTGCATATATTTAAGGTATACAATATGATGATATACACTTATCTTGCATAACTGCCACAGTCAAATTAACACAACCATCACCATCCAATATTGCCTATGTGAGTGTGTGTGTGTAGGGGTGAAGACACTTAAGTCAGCTCTCTTATCTAATTTCAAATAAACAATAGAATATTAATTAGACCCCCCAAATTATTCATCCTATAGTTCAAAATTTGTTTAGCAATAGTCTACATGTGTCTGCTCATTATTTTCCCCAAAATGAAACACTCAGAACTAAAGACAAGAATCTAGCCTGGTGGTGGTGGCACACACCTTTAATCCCAGCACTCGGGAGGCAGAGGCAGGCAGATCTCTGTGAGTTCGAGACCAGCCTGGTCTACAAGAGCTAGTTCCAGGACAGGCTCCAAAGCCACAGAGAAACCCTGTCTTGAAAAACAAAAAACAAAAAAACAAAAACAAACAAACAAAAAAAGAATCTAGGTATAGTCTGGCATTGCACAGCGTGTGAGACATTCACTTTCCTCCAGATATTTTACTTCTACAAAAAAGTCCAGTGTCATCTTGACTCTCAACCATATATGTTTCTGCTTTGCCATTTCTTTTAGCTGCTGTCAGCAAAGCCCAGGTACCATTTTCACAAGCACTACTGCCACCTCCTCTCCTTCCATGGACGTTGAACACAAGTCATCAGGCTTGGCAGCAAGTGCTTTTACCTGCTGGACTGTCTTGCCAGTCTATCCAGTGGTAGTCATTTGCATCTGTACTATAAGCTTATTTGTCTGTACTGTTCTTTTTGGGCATAGTTCTGTTGGTACGAATGAGTGTGCTAGCTGAGTGGCTGTGAGCCAAGGGTGAAGAAATAGCTTTATTCTGCCCTTCCCCTTTGCCTCCCTGTCTATTTTCCCACGGTGCCCCTATGAACTCGCAATTCCTATCACAAATGGACCTTTAGAAAGGATGGGGCATGTGACAAGGAGCATCTGACTAAAGAAAAGGGGAGGGATGGTCAATGTCTGTGGTCACTCCATTGGTGACTGGAACAGTTACTATATGTGACCAGGGAAAGGATATAACTCGTCAGTAAAGCAGAGAGAGCCATATAACACTTGGTGCCCATCCATCTATACCAATGCAATGATTTCCCAACCTGCCATCCTATAGATGCTTTTTTAAAACTCCCGGTGCTTTCAACATTCTGATCAGTTTTTGGGATCAGTGATATGTTTCCATATTAGAGTGTAGCATCTCAGGGGAAGTGATACAAAAGTGCCCCGTGACACGGACAAGAAAATCAGTCACTGGGGTCTCTGCCACCTTCATGTTTGTGGCAGATACTGGCTGCATTTCTTTAGAGAATCCTTGGGGAGAAAACAGAAGCTGGGACACAAACTAGGGGCCCGTGGAGGGAACATGCAGGTTTCAAATAACACATCTTGTCTTGTTTACTGCTTTGCAGAATCAAAGAAAATGTTGTAAATTGTTTATCTTTGAGAGAGAAAAAACATGAGACAGAATCTCCTATGCTGTCCGGGCTTTGAACTTGTGACCAGCCTACCTGCATCACCCTAGCAGCTGGATTATAAATGTGTTTCCTCATGGCTTAGCTCATAAGGCTGAATCTTGAAGGAAGAATATTCACAAAAGAACATTCACCAAAGAATGGGGAAGGGCAGAAGTCTTTGTGTGGGATTACATTCAGGCATATTTATCTGTAGAAAAAAAAAAACTTTCTTAGAAAATGACTCAGCAGGGGAAGTCTTGTATCTACCTCTGTCAGGCTATGTATTTCAGGGTCTCTGAGGGAGCCCTCTTCATCCTTCAAGTTGAACTGTGTGACCCTGAGTCTCCCCTCCTGAGGGGGCGAGAGACCTTAAAGACACTGGCTTGGTTCTGTGTCTTGCCAGCTTGGCCATCTCTCTTCCTGTGCTGATCACCACCACAGCTCTTTAGGTACTGTCATCCCTTTGCCCGAGGGAGGGTAGCCTGATGACCTGTGCGTTCGGTCCTGCCCCGTAAGCTTAGGGGACTCAGCAGCCCCGGTAAAGGTAAGATGCTTTCCAAGCTGGACTCTATTAGTGTAAGAGGTCCCAGGCAAATGAGGGTGGGGAGAGTTGGGGGGAGCAGAATAGGGACAGAAGCACGGAACCAGAGACCATATTGCTAAGAAGAAAAAAAGGCATTGGTTTAAGTCAGGAAACAAAAAAAGGGAACTGAGTGGCTGCGAAAGGGTGGGGTTTGTTCAGACTGTCCTTCCTCTCTGGACTGTAAGAATATGTCTCCAGGGCCAGTGTCTTCAGAGAGCGAGTCCCACCTTCCAAGTCCCGGCATCTCATTACATCTGGGAAGCTGCCTGCATTAAGTCAGAACTGAGGTGGGTCTGAGGTGATGCAGAGACGGGGCAGCAGCCGTAACGACTTCTGTTGGGACCCTGAAAGGACAGACAGGAAACATGGCTGCTTCCATGTATCTGCTGTGGAGGAGACTCATGGAGAGTGGGAGTGTCACCAGCAGAAGACCCTGGCATGCCCTTCCAATGATGGAGGGGAATGTAAAGGTCTTCTGGAGAGGGCCAGTGTGGTGGGGTGGCTATAGGAAGAGGAGACAGTGACCCGAGGTGACCATCTGAAAAGGCAGCCATCCTTGGAAATGGAGCTCTGCAGCTCTTGGTGGGAAAGCGACATTACAGACAGCCATAGGGTGAAAGCAAGCCATTTTCACCAGATACTGTTTGAAGACCTGAAATGTGTCCTCATGTCAACGAGACCCTTAGAAGAAGGAATTCTAAGAGGCCGCTTAAGCTGCAAAAACTCTAAAATAGCTCATGGGTCTCAAATGGCAGTACTAACTGGAGAAAGGCCTGTGCTACATGGGGCGGAGGCTACTTGGCTTGGCCTTCAACAGACCAAATATTACAAGGATGAGAGCTGGCTTCTAGGAAGGACTGTGTGGAGGCTGTGGGAACCTCGTGGTAACAGTGGGTAGGAGACAGAGCCAGCGCAAAGCAGCCTCCGCCCCAGCCGCGACAGTGTGGCCAACCCCTGAGGTCTCCGGGAAGGTTTTTCCTCTTACCATTGCCTACCATGTGCATGGCTGCCTTTTCTCCTGGCTTCATTATTTCTCCTCTCATTTCCTGGCCGCTATCCCCTGACCCAGAAGCAGCACTTAATACCCTTTAAATTGTATCAAATTTATCTTGCCACTTTCTCCTCAAGCTATTTTTCCTTTCTCTTCCCCTTTCCCACCTGCCTGTTGCTTTGCTTGGACGTTCTTGCCAGGATTTTGTGTGTAAATAAACGTAAAGTCATTAAGACAGGCCCTTGGCCAAAGTAAGTGCTGTATCTCAGCAGTCCTTACTAGTTTTGTTCCTCCCGAGCCCTGCCAGCGGCCCATAGGGTTGGCCTAGGAGCAAATGCTGTGAGATTTAGATTTAGACTGCTGCTCTGATCAAGCCAACAGAAGCATTCTGGAGTGAGTGGCCAGACCTCCAAATGAAATGGCATCTTCCTTACTACCCAGCTCTCAAGGCTGGAAGGTTTATCCCGTGCTGTGTGTTTCTAGAATTGCAGTGGGGGTGGGGATGGGGTGTTGATCCCATGCCCTGCATTTCCAGAGGCAGGAGTAGCAGTAGTGCAGAGGCTGGCCAGGGACACTGCAGGCGGCTCAGAGGCTGTCCTCTTTGCTGTTAGATGAACATTTTAGTTCTGCACCTTCCCTCATTTTGCATGCCACACTTCTGAAGCAAGTGGACTATTGCCTTTCTCAATTATTTGAAATAAGCCACAAAATGCAAATTCTCATAGAAACCTGAAGTATTACACCCATGCAGTATCCCTTAAGGCTTGCCTTATCCACTCTATTCTGACTTTATTAACTTATTTTATTTGGAACTAAGGTCTTACCCATCTAGCCAAGGCTATGTAGCCCAGACTAGTCTCAAACTTGTGGTCCTTCTGCCTTACTTTCCTGTGTGCTGGTATTGCTTGTGGACGTTACCACACCTGACCTGCCTTTTTTATTTTTTAATTCAGGCTGTTTAATCTATTTGCTTGTGCAAAAATCCAGGTTCTTGTTGCTTATGGCTGTTGATGTTTCGTTCAGACACTTTGTAAATGCCTTATGGCGAAGAACTAGTTAGTGTAACTTTCCATCTACTCATGGGGTCTTGATGCAATTTAAATAGTCACTATGATTTGTTATTTCCATTTAAGCAAATTTCCCATAGAGTCTCTTGTCAGTGGTCTAGAGCCATAGCAGGAAGTCAGTTCTAACAGGGAAGATATGGCTGCTGAAAACCAAAGTTTGGGCCTTCTCCCGAGAGTCATTCGTGTCTGCATGTCTACGTTTCCCTCAGCAAAGCTGAGATCTGATTGCTAATTCCTGAAGATAAAGGAGGCCTAGACATTTGAGTGTAGGCAAGCTCAAGAAACAGTTAAAGAAGAGTTGGGTGTGGTGGCACATACTTGTAATCCCAGAGCTCAGGAGGCTGAAGCAGGAGGATTACCTGGAGTTCCAGATCAACCTGAAAAGCAGAGCTAGGCCTTGTTTCACAAATGTGGAGAAGGAGGAGGAGGGTGGAGGGGGAGGAGGAGGAAGAAGTAGCTGTTGTTATGGAGGAGACTGACTTATTTTACTCCAAACCTGCTTGGTTATGCATGAAGCCGTCAGGGGAGGGGGAGGGGAACACGCCTCTGAGGAGCCTGAAACAATTGGGCCACGTGTAACTTTCAGTTTGTTGCAGAGGTTCATATAGAGTAATTGAGTATGCTCTGAGAGCTTCATAAACCTTGACCATTTTAATCACGGGCATTCCTCCCCACTCCCCACTCTTTGAAAGGCCTCTTCCAATGATCCAGAAAACGTAAAGACTTTGGGTAACACTGGTTATTTGAGCCTCAGTTCTTCTCACTGCTGACCCTTACCAAAATGAAAATGAAGTCTCACACCTCGAAAGAAAGTTCGGAGAGTTCCGAGGACTTGAATTGTAGGCAAGTGGGAGACTAAAACAAACTAGAATTTGAGACCGCTGACACAGCGAAAAAGTTAGTGGACAATAAAACAAGACTCAGGCTCTCAAAACCTGCTCTTTGGAACAGGAATTGGCACGCTCTTTCTGCAAAGTATTTTGGCAATAAGTATCAAAATGCAAAGTGCACACACAGTTTTCACGTTTCTTTATGCATTGTGTGTGGTATGTGTATGTCTGTATGGATGTGTGTCTGTGGTGTGTATGTGTGTGTCTGTATCTGCGCGTGTGTGTCAGTGTTGTATATGGTATATGGGTCTGTGTTTGGTGTGCGCGCGTGTGTGTGTGGTGTCTGTGTGGTGTGTGTGTGTGTGTGTGTGTGTGTGTGTGTGTGTGTGTGCATAAGTGTGTGTTGATGCTTTCAGAGAATGTCAGATTCCCTTGAGCTAGAGTTCCTGGCAGCTGTGAATGGCTTGATGTGGATGTTGGGAACTGAACTCAGGTCCTCTGGAAGAGTAGAAAGCGCTCTTCTTAACTGCTGAGCCATCTCTCCGATACTTTCTCATTATTATTATTAATTATTGTTGTTGGTATTGCTCTTGCTATTTAGATTTCGAGGCAGGGTTTCACTGTGCAGCTCAGACTGGCCTTAAACTATGTGATCCTCCTATCTCAGCCTCCTGAGTGCTGAGATAACACGCCTACTTCACAGGCGTGGCTAGGAATTATGGTAAACAAGAATCTTAGAAACTTTGTTTTGGCAAAAAGTATTGTTGCGTGGATGGATGAATGGATACATAGATAATTTTAAACATAAGCAAACTATACATGATATGTGCAATATGAATCCGACTACAATAAGAAATGTGCACAGAAAAAAATGAAAAAGATGCCAAAATACTAACACATCTATATATGAGGTTCATAACTGATTTTTTAATTTTTAATATCTCTGAACTTGAAAGAATTTTCTACAATGAATTTGTGTTATTTTGATATAATGGGGAAAAATAAACGTTTAACCAAAGGGAAACAAAAATTCAATTGAAAATTGCTAGTGTTAGTGTTAGGCTTTACCATGAATTTGGTCGCCTGTAATGCTAACAAAATAAGTAGAGTCTAAACAATGTTTCAGTAGAGTCTAAACAGCGTTCCTTGGGAATTTACCACTACTAATTGGGTTGCTTTGTTACTATGGAGATGACATTTTAAAGACCTTTCTTCTGCTTGAGCATGGTGAGTATGCCTTTAATCCCAGACTTTGGAAGGCAGAGGCAAGAGGATCTCTGGGAGTTTAAGGCCAGCCTGGTCTACATTGTGAGTTTCAGGACAGCCAGGGCTACATAATGAGACCCTGCCTCAAAGAAAAGGAAAGAAAAGGGAAGGGAAGCGAAGGAAAGGGAAGGGAAGGGAAGGGAAGGAAAGGAAAGAAGGAAAGGGAAGGGAAGGGAAGACAAAGCCATTGAGTTTGATATCACCACATAACCTGGGTGTGGGGGTGCACATATCCCAACACTCAGGGGATAGAGGCAGGAGAGGATCCGAAGCCCAAGGTCTATCTTGACAACATAGAAAATTTGATAACCACCTGGGCTACATGGGACCTTGTGGCCAAAAAATGGGGGAATTCAATTTAAATCAATCTGGGAAGTAATGGCATGCTCAGAAAGTGCAAGAGCTACACAGCAGAGCTCTAGAGGGATGGCTCTGGACAAGTCACACAGCCTACAGATGTTAGTCCCCGTGTGTCTGTTGTGAAGAACAGCTGGAATAACACACATAAGATGTTGATCAGAAGCTGGGCCGTGTGGCTCAGTGGGAGAGGTCTAGACAAGTAGGCATAAGACCCTGAGCTTCATTCCCAGCACCACAAACAGAAATAATAATAAAAAAATAAAAAAGTGCCTGACAGATGAATGGCACTGGAGCAGGCGTTCTCTTCTATATCCCTACAGAGAGAATCAAAATGGCCAGATGCTTGATGGTCAATTAGCCAGAACTTTAAAGGAGAAATAATGAGAAAATGATACCTCTTGAATATTCTGGTTAAGGAGTTGTTTGGGGTACTATTGATTCGCATCTGTCTCATGAACTCTCTTCAACCATAGGCAAGCTGTGTAGTTTATGGAATGTCGCTCCAGTGTTGTCCCTGGTAGTGTTTTGTCTTATCATAGGAGAGGATAATTGCCACTGATGCTGCTTTTATTTATTGACTCTTCACGTGTTATTTATATTCATTCCCTGGCATAGTGCAGTTTGTATGATGACTGAGCTCTTACTAGCAGGCTTCCTCTTTCTGAATTCCACTGCTGCTTGTAGAGCTGGGAGGATGCAAAAGGTGGCTTCATGTATTCCTTGTATTCAGACTTCAGTAATGTTATAATACTGAAACCATATGTCTTACAAACAACTCAGATTTTTTATCATTTTCCTCCTTCTTCTTTAGCATCATCTCTATGAACCTCTCTCAGTATATGTGACATCTCTGTTACTTCTGCTTCAACCCTGTCTTCTACCCCTTGATTAACACGAGCAGGGGCAGCCCTCATCATGCATGTTTTGTGTTTGGATCACCTCTATTAGCCAATGGAATTGTTAGAGACAAAATGGGAGTTTCCCACAATGAGTAGCTACAAGGCTCTACCTGCTAACACAGAGCAGTCTGCTACACTATGCCAGCCTTCTGGGAGATGCAGAGATAGATGTTTCTCCTTTTCTATTATTGGCTAAAGGACCAGGGGAGCCTAAGGAAGAACTGCCACATTTTGAGGTTGTGTGAGTCTGGATTTCATTCTAAGGAATGGGAGAGAAACAGTCAAGGGGATAACAAACTATGGAAATTGCAATAACTGTGCAGCTCGATGGTCTAGCACTAGAGGCCATCTCACTCATGGCTCAGAGGGGTGATGGTTGCTTACTTCCTCATCCTTCAGCAGTAAACCTTAACCTCAGCACAGGCATTTGAGAGAGACAGAAGGCTTCCTCTTGTATGAATTAGATGTGTTGAAGGAAAAAAAAAGAATGAATGAATGCATGAATGAAGGAAGGAAGACAGAGGCAACACCCAGCATATGTCTTACAGGACATGAGAGGACATTATCAGGACTGAAACCAATGCTGGGTCTAACCAGGGAGTGTGTCCACTAAGATTCACAACATAATTGAAGGTCAAAGGCCCCTCGACCTTTACTCTCTGGCACACACAAACAACTGGGCATGATTTGTTGAAATGCTTTTGATCCTCTTTACTGCTTATGCTACTCACTTTCCTTAGGATTTTATTTTGCCTTCTGTAATTTGGGTCTTTGATTCTGAAAGAGGTGCTTGATGTAATTCACCATGACGCATGAGTGATATTATTACAAAGGTCTCCACGACTTAACAGCTAAGAAGACTGGAGTATGGTTGCTCTTTTACCACTACTCATTAGGAAACAGGGGACAGTGCTATAAGAGGAACTTCTTTGGTGTCTGGGCTGAAACTGAAGGTAGGACTGATTGTTCATAATCTTGCTAGCTTGTCGTCACTCTGGTGGGAATCCATTTTAGGCACAGGCCAAGAAGGAGACTTATGCAGCAAGGTGCAGGGAAAGGTTTGCGTTTCTGCATCCTTTCTCTCTTAAGATCACCAACAGAACATTAGTCCGATCGATCCACTGCCAGAAGAGAGCAGCAGCTCTGCAGTAGACAGAAGGCGAAGATCATCCTGAGCATTTGGACATTCCTGGGATCCGTTCTTGTCTTCCTGTCATGATAATAGGACTGTCTGCACCACAAGACAGAGCCAAATAACTGTGGATGGCACCGGGCTTTGAGAAAAGAAACCCCCCCTCCCTACTGAAAAAAATGTCAGTTTTTCAGTGAAAAAAGGAAAGTGCTGACTTGACTTGTTTGGTTTCCATGGTGCCACCCAAAGCAAAAGGAATCTGGTAAAAATAAAGCTCCACACCCTTGTAGGGAAAGCGCCCTGCTCCTCACAAATGTTTTTAGGTTCCATTTTTATGGCTACCATCTTTTCATTTATGATTCCAATGAAAACTTAAAACTTATAAAATTGTGCGTAAACTTTACGCAGATTCATGTGGTGTGTGTATGTGTGTCTGACTGTCTAAAGAAGCCATTGGTGAGCCATGCCTGGTGCTGTGGGCCTATTAATCTAGATAGCACTCTAGATGCTGAGGCAGCAGGCCAGGCCTCCCTGGGCCACCAAATGAGTTGAAGGTCAGCATGAGCTACACAGGGAGATACTGTCTCAAAGATATAATATAAATTTCAAAGAGGCTAGTGATGTACCTCGGTGGTTGAGTCCTTGTCTCCCTTGTGCAAGGCCCTGTGTTCCATCTTCAGCACCACAACGACTCTTTGACGGTTTATGAAATTTTTCTGGAGTGTTCTAAGCATATTGTTCTTCCTACATGAGCACAAATGAAATTCTTGTTTTAAAATATTTTTTATAATTTATTTAACTTTATTTTATGTATATTGGTGTGACAGTGCTAGGTCCTCTGGAATTGGAGTTACAGACATTTGTTAGCTATCATGTGGGTGCTGAGAATTGAACCTGGGTCCTCTGGAAGAGTAGTTAGTGCTCTTAACCACTGAGCCATCTCTCCTGCCCGACAAATGACATTCTTAACAGTAACATAGTTACATTACTTTTTTTTTTTTTTAGCAAAAGATGATTTACTTTTTAAATTTTATTGCATGGTTATGAGTGTTTTGCCTGCAATTACATATATGCACCACCTGCGTGGCTGGTGCCCATGGAGGTCAGAAGAAAGCACCTAATATTTTGGAACTGCAGTTACAGGTGGTTGTGAGCCATTGTATGGGTGCTGGAAACGGAACGCTGGCTGCCTGCAAGAGCAACAAGTGCTCTTAACCATTGCTCCATAGTTACATCACTGCTACAGGCCGTCTAAAAGAAACTATCTAAGGAAAGAGGAGGGGAGGCCAAAGCACCAATCCACTGCAATAAAACTGTTCTCAACTTGAAAACAAAACTTCTCTCCTTTGTAACCCAGACAGCGGGGCATGAGCTAAATCAGTTGAATGGCAGCCTTTGTGTGTTCATAAGTACAGGTGAACCCTCCAGTGTCCTTTTGGCGACAAACCTGAATGGGTCAACTTTTGAAAAATAATATCTATTGTTCAGGAAACTGGCAACGAAAAGTCCAGTATCTGCCATAGTGAAGTTCTGGTGCCCGAATTATCCCTTCTGGGAATATCCAGGTCAAGAGTTTCACAGAAATGTTTGCCATTTACAGATTCTGGCGACTTGGCAGAAAAGGATAAACAGTGTAAAGCGGTGTCTCAACGTTACCAAAGGCCTGGTATATGTTGTTGGTTAGCTAGAGCATTCAGTTCCCTTACACAAGAAGCCAGGCGTGGTTCAGTGTTCATTTTACTGAACCTGAAATTTTACGGAGTTGGAGAGTGTGGAAGGAGATCAGGCAGACAAAAAGGCGCTTTGCTAGTGTTGCGCATGCGTGTTTCATTTCAAAGAGGTCGCAGGGCTGAGGGGGAGCCAGGAGGGATAGAGATGACTGTGCTAAAACCTCAAGATCTGGGTCGGGCGGTGGTGGCACACGAACCAGGCCAACCTGGTTTCCAGGACAGGCTCCTTGTCTCGGGAAAAACAAACAAACAAACAACAACAACAAACCCTCAAAATCTTTCCTTATCCACAGCACAGCAGCGAGTTCCGGCGATAGGAAGCCATGGCTGCAGTGATCCTGGAGAGCATCTTTCTGAAGCGCTCCCAACAGAAAAAGAAAACATCCCCTTTAAACTTTAAGAAGCGCCTCTTTCTCTTGACTGTGCAAAAACTTTCCTACTATGAGTATGACTTTGAACGTGGGGTAAGTTTCCCAAATATGAAGTCTGAAGTTCATCATTTCAAGGACTTGGTCGTCTTCGGTCTTCTGTGAGCTAGGTCTTCCATGGTCGGGGCAGGAGGGCATAGAAATAAAATTGACCTAAGCACAACAGACTCTGACAAATAGTTCCTAGCCTAGGACTAGGCACAGTCACGCCAGGGAAAAATAGTTCCTAGCCTAGGACTAGGTACAGCCACGCCAGGGAAAAATAGTTCCTAGCCTAGGACTAGGTACAGTCACGTCAGGGAAAAAAATTCAAGAGTGTTAGAAGGTGTGCCGGGTGGTGGTGTCGCACACACTCTGGAGGAAGAGGCAGGAGGGGCCTCTGTGAGTTCAAGGTCAGCCTGTTCTACAGAACTAGTTCCAGGACAGGCTCCAAAGCTACAGAGAAACCTGTCTCAAAAAACAAAACAAAAAAAGAAGGTGATAGAACCTTGTGGTTGGTAATACCTCATATGAGCCAGGCGGTGGTGGTGCATGCCTTTAATCCCAGCACTTGGGAGGCAGAGGCAGGTGGATCTCTGAGTTCGAGGCCAGCCCAGTCTACAAGAACTAGTTCCAGGACAGGCTCCAAAGCTACAGAGAACCCCTGTCTCAACCCACCCCCCCAAAAAAACCCAATTCATATGCTTGTTGATAATAAAATCCAAGAAGTCATCATTGCCTATTTCTTGTGACAAAATTGCACGTAATTGTTTATCCTTCCATGTAATGTGTCTCCAATTTGGTATTTAAAGGTTAGATAGATGTTGGGTTATTTTTTTAACTTTAAAAATAGCAGGTTCTGCCAGGGGCACACACCTTTAATCCCAGCACTCAATTGAGTCTACATAGTGAGTTCCAGGCCAGCCAGGGCTGCATAGTAAGACCCCCTTCTCAAAAATAAACAGAAGCCGGGTTCAGGGTTCTGTTAGGGCTATATGTGCCATCTCACCACAGAGACTGATTAAATAAGAATGTGTAAATGTCTGACTGCTTGAACATTCTTAATCTTTCTCCATTTTCTTCCTCATGCCTTCAGAGAAGAGGCAGCAAGAAAGGTTCAATAGATGTTGAGAAGATCACCTGTGTTGAAACAGTGGTTCCTGAAAAAAATCCTCCACCAGAAAGACAGATTCCGGTGAGAAGACGCCAGGGTCAAGGAGGGAGAGCTACGGGGTTGGAAGGCACTTGGAACTTCCAAATGTTCCAAATAGAATGGCACTGTTGTCGTGCACTGTAGAACAGTTTTGTTCTTTAGGGAACTCATCACTGGGAGCCAGCGAGCTTGCCCTGTGGGTAAGGGAAATTGCTGCCAAGCCTGATGACCTGAGTTCTATTTGTAAACCTCACATAGTGGAAGCAGAGAGCCAACTCCTGAAAATCGTCCTCTCACCTCCACATGAGAACTGTGGCACGAGTGTGGACACACACACACACACACACAGGAAACAGAGAAAGCAAGAGTGTAAGAAAGGAAAGAAAAGTCGGTTTTTTATTCAGACTGGGAGACGGCTCAGGGGTAAAGTGCTTGCCAGACAAGCCTGAGGACCTGAGAATCCTCAGAACTCACCTAAGGCCAGACCCATCTGTAATCTTGGCACCCCTACGGCAAGATGGGAGGTGGAGACAGGGGAATTCCTGGGAGCTCAAGGCCCAACTAGTCTGGCATATGCAACAGCTAAAAAAGTGACCATGTCTCAAAGAAGGTGAAAGATGAGGACTGACACTTGAGGCTATCCCCTGACCTCCACAGACATGCTTCTGAAGAATGTACAGACACACACAGAGAGAGAGAGAGGGAGAGAGAGAGGGAGAGAGAGAGAGAGAGATCAAAAAAGAATTTGCCAAAAGAGAATTTGCTTGCTTTTGTTGTTGTTGTTGTTTTGTTTTGTTTTCGAGACAGGGTTTCTCTGTAGCTTTGGAGCCTGTCCTGGAACTAGCTATTGTAGACCAGGCTGGCCTTGAACTCACTGACATCTGCTGCCTCTGCCTCCCGAGTGCTGGGAATAAAGGCATGCGCCACCACCACCCAGCTTGCTTGCATTTTTTAAAAATTTGTTTTATTTTTAATTATGTGGTCTCTCTCTCTCTCTCTCTCTCTCTCTCTCTCTCTCTCTCTCTCTCTGTGTGTGTGTGTGTGTGTGTGTGTGTTTGCGTTTGTGTGTTTACCCCCAGAGGCCCGTGTCAGATCCCCGAGTTAGAATTTCAAGCAGTTGTGAGTGGGTGTGGCTTCTTGGGACCAAGCATAGACCCTCTGCGAGAGCAGTTATGTGTTCTTAGCCACTGAGCCATCCTTTCCAGCCTGAAAGGTCTTCAGTCTCCCACAAATTGGTGATACCAAGCCCTTTCCTTCTTAGCAGGTACACACTTAACCTGGAAAACTTTACAACCCCTGACCTAAAATACTGCTGGACTGCCCTCTCACAAGGGGCAAAGAGGATTGACTTTCCTCCTTCAGCTGTCTGTGTCAGAGCTATGACTTGAGGAAGTCTCCATGCCAAGGCTTGAGCCACAGGAGAGTTAATTTTAAAAGAGTTCTATGTATGTATGTATTTATTTAATTGAGTCTCGCTCTGTATCCTAGGCTGGCCTGGGATTCACCATGCAGCTCAGGTTAGCCTTTCATTCTTTGCAATTCTACCTCAGCCCTCCAAGTGCTGTAATCCCAAGCATGAAATTAGAGACTATTTAGGGGTATTTTGCCTGTCTGTATGTCTGTGCACTACATTCTCGCCTTGTACCTACCTGAAGAGGCCAGGAGACGCATTGGATCGCCTGGAGCTTTACTTACAGATGCTTGTTAGCCACCATATGGGTGCTGGGAACCAAACCAGGGTCCTCCAGAAGAGCAGTCAGTGCTCTTAACTGCTGAGCCATCTTTCCATCCCCAGGATTAGATTCTTTATTATCTCATGGTCTATTCTCCCTGAATTCCCAGGCTCTTTCCAGGGAATAGCACCTGCTGATTATTGAGCTGTTTTTTTTTATCATTTTATTTTTCCTGTTTATAGAAGTATGCCTATCTAGTATAGAAACTGGAAAATATAGAAATCAAAAAACTAAGAAAAATGATGTATAATCCCACTATTCACTTAAATAATAATTACCATCCGGGTACATACAGGTTTAAATATATTTTTTCTACTAGCAGCACACATGCACTAATATATAGTATATAAATAGAACACAATACTACTATATACCTTGCTTTGCAATTTACCTTTGTTTTCTTTGGAAGGGAGTTGGTGTTTTGGATCTTTTTTAATTTATTGTTTACTGGGTGTGTGTGGTTTAAGTGTCTGCAAATGCATGCGTACCTGCTTGTGTGCATGTGGAAGCCAGAGGTCTAAGCCAGTGCCATTTTCTGCCATCCTCCTCCTCCTTTTCCCTTTAAAAGGTTTTCATTATATGTACCTATCCATCTGTCTGTCAACTTATTTATTTGAGACAGGTTCTCACTGTGAACACCTGGCTGGCCAGGGTTTCACTCTGTAGACCAGGCTGAACTCAAACTCAGAGCTCCGCCTGCCTCAGCCTCCGGAGTGCTAGGATTAAAGGCGTGCGCCGGTATGCCTGGCAATATATTGCAGATAAGTGGTTGAGGGCCAACGTGCCACAGCATGAGTATGGAAACCAGAGGACAGCTTGAGGAAATCAGCTCTCACCTACCATCATGGAGTTCCTGGAGGTGGAACTCAGCTCATCAGACTTGATGACAAGTGCTCTTACTCTCTGGCCATTTTGTTGGCCCTTTCCACCTTATTTTGAAAAACCATTTTATTATTTCATGTATATGGGTATTTTGACTGTATGTATGTGTACCATATGGTTGCAGTGCCTGAGGAGGCCAGAAGAGAGAGTCAGATTCCCTGAAATTGGAATGACAGACATTTGTAAGCGGCCATGTTGCTGTTGGGAGTCAAACCTGGGTCTTCTGCAAAAGCAACCAGTGCTTTTAGCCACTGAGCCATCTCTTCAGCATCCCACCCTTATTTTTTTCTTTTTTTTAAAAATTTATTTATTATGTATATAGTGTTCTGGGCACCAGATCTCATTATAGATGGGTGTGAGCCATCATGTGGTTGCTGGGAATTGAACTCAGGACTCCAGAACAGCAGTCAGTGCTCTCAACCTCTGAGCCATCTCTCCAGTCCCCCACCCTTATTTTTTAAGGCTATTATTATGTGAATGTTTGCATGCATGTATGTGCACTGCATGCATACCTAGTACCTGGTGCCAGTGGAGGTCAGAACACTGCCTCAGATCTAGCATAGGATCCCATGGAGCTGAAGTTACAGGCAATTGTGAGCCTCCATGTAGGTACTGGAAATCAAATCTGGGTCCTTTGAAGATTAGCAAGTGTTTTTAACTGCTGAGCCATCTTCAGTCCCAACATTTTTGAGATGCTTGAGAGTGTTTTCCTGCATGTATATAAATGTAGTGTGTGTGTGCCTGGTGAGAATAGAGGCCAGAAGAGGGTGTCGGATTCACTGGACCTGACGTTATAGGTGTTTGTGAGCTGTGGCGTGCATCCTGAGAGTTAAACTCCTTTGCAAGAGCAGCAAGTGCTCTTAGCTGCTGAGCGATCTCTCCCGCCCCAATGCTTTTGTTATTTTTGTTTCTATTTTGTTTCATTTTCTAGAAGTGGAATTGTGGTATCTTACAGTCCTGTAAACTATGTAGGGTGGTATTTTCTCCATCTTTATAACTTGAGATATTTTAAATACTAGCTAATTTTTCAGATAAGAAAAATAATATTTCATTGATGACTTAATTTTAGTTATAAGACTGAACAATAATGTCTACTGCTCATTTATATTTTTTAATTTGCAAATTGCATGCTCATCTTTTAGCCCACTCTTATTGAGATAATCACTGTGTTTCTAACACTTTCAAAGACATCTTGATAGAAGAGTCCTTTGTCAATTTAGTGTGTTGAAAATATTCTTCCAGTTTTTTTAATCTCTAAATTTGATTTTGTTTTATTTTATTCTTCCCACCTAGCAGTTTCTTTCCTTCCTTCATTCTTTCCCCTCATCTTCTCTCTCCCTCCCTCCCTCCCCCCCCCTCTCTCTCTCTCTCTCTCTCTCTTTCGAGAAATGGTCTCACTATGTATTTCTGGCTGACCAGGCTGGCCTTGAACTTACAGAGCAGCCTCTGTCTCCCAGGTGGTAAGATGAAATGCATGTGCCACCACACACAGCTCTGTCTTCCTTTTTGTTTCTGTCTTTCCTTTTCTGTGGGTGTTTTTACAGCTCGGGTATAGCCCAGGTTGGCTTGATCTCCCTCTGGAGCCTCAGGCTTCCAAGCACTGGGATTACAGGTGCACTCTATCACTCCCAGATCATAATATCTTTATATGTTTTTGCCTTGCTGGTAATTGAACCCAGAACTTCATGCGCATAAGGCAAGCACTCTAGCACTGTGCTGCAGCCCAGTCCCATCAAAGTTCTACTTTCATTGAATGCTCTTAAATCCATCTGAACTTCACACTGGGGTATGATGTGAAGTGGCTATCCAATTCCTAGCACCAATTATCGAGAAGCTACAGTTTTGCTAATGATTTGGAATGTCTATGGGTCTATGGGAAGTAATCATTAAGAAATTCTTTTCAGGCCTGGAGAGTTGGTTCAGCAGTTAAGAGCTATTGCTGCTCTTGCAGAGAGCATAAGTACAATTCCCAGCACCCACAGTAGACTGCTCACAGTCACCATAATTCCAGTTCCTGGGCACACCATGATTTTTCTTCTGGCATTTGTAGACATTTCACATACACATAAATAAATACGAAATATTTTTTTAAAAAAATAAGAGCTTTTTGCAAATGTTTTCTGTATCCATGGTAAAATATCCCCAAAACCTAAAGAAATTCAGAAAAGAGCAGCACTTCTGTCTTACTTATTTTTCTATTACTGTGATAGAACAACATGGCCAAAACAACTTATAAAAGAAAGTGTTCGGGTGGTGGTGGCACACGCCTTTAATCCTAGCACTCGAGAGGCAGAGGGCGGTGGATCTCTAAGCTCAAGACAAGCCTGGTTTTAGAGTTAGTTCCAGGACTGGCTTCATAGCTACTGGGAAACCCTGTCTCAAAAAAAAAAAACAAAACCAAAAAAAAGAAAAGAAAAGAACGAAAGAAAGAAAGTGTTTAATTTGGGGCTTGGCTTCAGCAGGTTAGAGTTCATGATGGTAGAGTAAAGGCATGTCCACAGAACAGCTGAGAGCTTACATCTTGATCCACAATTTGGAAACTGAGAGGCTGAGAATGTGTCTTTTGAAATCCCAAAGCCTGGCTCCAGTGACGCACCTCCTGTAACAAGACCACACCTCCTAATCCTTCCCCCCAAAAGTTCCACCAATCAGGGAACAAGTATTCAAATATATGTAAGCCAATGGGGGCCATTCTCATTCAAACCACCACAACATTCACAGGTAACCATATTTTCTTTCTTCTTTCCTTACAGAGGAGGGGTGAGGAGTCTAGTGAAATGGAACAGATTTCAATCATCGAAAGGTTCCCGTACCCATTCCAGGTGAGTTATTTTGTGTAACCCACTCCGGAAAAGCCTCTGTAATGAAGTCAGTAGGGATCAGGTGAAGGATACTAGGTTCCAGTGAGCAGAAATTGAAGTACTCACGGAAGCCATGTTAGGGAACCAGGCCCCTGCATAGTATGCTGTCACTGAGATTAGTTTTCAGCAGAGAAAGAGTTCATCTCCAAGGCGGACACTTGTGGAAGTAGGAGACGCGAGTTTCAAATTGTCTTCCCCGAAAGGGTTAAAGGGCATTTATCAGAAAAATAAGTGGGGCAGCTTAAGGTGTGGAGACGGGGTTAAAGATAACCAGTCATCAGCAAATGCACAGTCAATTGTCACAGCTCTTCATGGGACCTGTGTTCAGAAAATGACATAATATGGGGGTGGGGTTTTCAGTTCTACTAGACCATTCTTTGAGAATCTGCACAGGCCCAAGGGAAGAGTCAATGGTTTCTCCTAATTCCGCGTCTCTCTCCATTCTACCTTCTCCTAATTCTCTCCTCTCTCTCTCTCCCCTCCTAACCCCCTCTCCTAGCCTTCTCCGCTTTTGCCATAACCCTCTTCCTCTCACTCCAACCCCCATCTTCTTTTTAGTCCTCTCCTTCTCTATTCTAAACTCTCCATCTTAATCTTCCTCTTCCTCTCTCCTGCAATTTTTAAAAAGATGAGGTCTCATTATGAGCTGTAAAGCAGATCTCAAACTTACAACCTCCTACCATAGCCTTCCAGTTGCTGGGATTACAGGTTTATTAGCTAGTGCCACCACATGTAGTCAGAACTGGTGATACTGCTTGGTAAGAGATCTTGGCAGTCTCTGAAAGGTAACCTAGGAAACCATTATTATAATTAACTCTATGTCAGAGGTCTTATCTGCAGCAAAGCTGGGGCTGGCTAATACATACCCCAGCTGTGTTACTTGCAGGATTAATGATTTCTTTTGAAGTCAAATAAAAGCAACAAAGCATAGGTTTGTGTAAATGAGATTAGGCCAGCTGTGTTTGTTGGCTAGGAACAACGGAAATCAGGATTCTGGCTTTCCATAGAGTCAGAGAGAGAGGTCTTATTCTTTGAATGCTAATATTCATGAGAATGGCTCTCAAGTCCCCACAAGATGCTTCTGAGCTGCAAATGAGATATGTTTACTATTGGAAGCCCTTCACTTATTAAATATGCAGCAGAAGCCTCTTGGCAATCCAGCAAAGGATTGTTTATTTGTTTATTTACATCTAAAGATTTTACAATATATGAGATTGACAAGCATGTTTCATTTTGTATTTTCCCCATCTGCACAGTTTCTTTCCATATTTACAGCTCAAAAAGACTATAAATCAACCCCAGTCCTATTCCGTTATGTCTTGTTTATGACGGCTGAATTGAGAAAGACACTCTGCTTGTTGACTGATCATGTCACTTCCTTCTGGTTCTGCATGTCTACTTAATGGCGGTCATGTGGGCTGAAAAGACCAAAAAGGGGAGAAAAGGGGTAGTATTAGGAAGGCTTATTAGACATAAACCTACGTTCCAGTCTAGTCTGAAACAGGTCAAGAACACCGTTTTGATAGCTAGAGCATAAGCCATAGAAAAGAGTACAATTTGGGCTTCAAACCGGCTTGCTTGTATCCTGAGAACTGTGTAGGCAACACACAGTGAGTGTAGCAGCCTCAGCAGCAGTGAAAGCCAGAAAAGGAAGTGGAAAGTCTCAGGGGAGGGGGCTTTCTGTCATGGATGTATGAGCACAAGCAAGACCAGCAAGCAAAAAGAAAAATGTAAAATGATCTCTTTCGTGGCTGACTGTCAGAAAACTTGTGAGGGCAGGGTGTTTGTGACGTAGTTTTCATTACCACTGTGTTTTAACCCGATGATCTTGATGGCTGCACAAGCAGATGATGAGGAAGGGCATTATATAAAGAACATTAATTCATAATTCAAAAATAACTTGTATTTGACTTTAGAATTCATTGTGTGATGTCTACTAACTCTATGAGGGTTAGACCTAGCTTTTTTTTTGAGACACTGTTTCACTGTGTACATCAGGCTAGCCTAGAATTTACCATCCTTCTGCCTTAGCTTCCCCAGTGATGGGCTTACAGGTGTAAGTCACCATGCTTGACTTCAGAACAAAATCTTTTATGTTTTATGCGTCTGTGTAATACCCAACATAATGAACGTGGTAAGTGTTAAAAAAAAATCCTGATTTGATGATAGTCCCTCATGTATACTTGCTCAATTTGAAGTAAGTTTGTAGCTCTAAATTTGTTTTGGCAAATAATGAGAGAAAGCCCCTGGAAAGGGTTGTTAATAGTCATGAATGAAAATTTACTCCCTCTTTTCCAATTCGAAAAACCCACAAATACTAATCAAAGTTTAGTATATTTAGTATATTGTATATTTAATATATTGTCAATCAATATATATAGTATATTTAGTATATTGTCAATAAATCAAATATTTAGTATATTGTCCTTTCAATTTTCTTCCATATAAACCAAAATTTAATACTGAGATCATAAAATTTCCCTTGTTAAAGAAAAAAAAAACTCTACCAAATGCTAAGTGAGACATTGTGGACTAAATAGGCACATAAATTAAAATATACATCAAAAGAGCTTAAGAGTATTCGAAAGCTAAGAGCTTTGAGGTCTTGCATCCCTGGACAGGGATTCTTTAACTGGTTTACCTGATCCCCAGACCACAGCTAACTGAAGACCGTGGTTTTCTTTCTTTCTTTTATACAACAGATATACAATGTTGTTCCTTAAGATTCACTTATTGCTCTAAGATATTTCTTCTATTTTCTGAACCCTAACCTTGAAATGTGGTATGTTCATCACTCCAGGTTGTATATGATGAAGGACCTCTCTATGTTTTCTCCCCAACTGAAGAGCTGAGAAAGCGTTGGATTCACCAGCTCAAAAATGGTGAGTATTACTTGGAAAGTAAACTAGTTTTAAAAAGGAAAAGAGAACCAAGCGGTGGTAGTGCACACCTTTAATCCCAGTACTCGGGAGGCAGAGGCAGGCGGATCTCTGTGAGTTCAAGGCCAGCCTGGTCCACAGAGTGAGTTCCAGGACAGGTTCCAAAGCTACAGAGAAACCCTGTCTCGAAAACAACAACAAAAAATAAGTAAAAGAAAGAAATCATAAGAAAGAGAGGAGAGGCTGGAGAGAGGAAAAGAGAGAGAAGGAGAATTGAGGTATAGAGAAAGGAAGAATGAATTAACGAAAGAGAAAGGACTCAGAGGAGAGAGAGAAGGATCGAAAGTGTTTGCCTCAACATATGAACAGAAGATGACATACTAGACTGAGTTGTAACTTAGTCCTGTCATCTCTCCAGTGCAATTTTGTGCTTTAAAATTATTATTATGATGATGATGATGATGTGTGTGTGTGTGTGCCTGCATACCACAGCATGTGTGTGGAGATACTTTCAGTAGCTGGCTTTCTCCTTCCATTGTGGGGTCTAGGAATGGAATTTGGGCTGTCAGGCTTGCATGGAAAAGCTCCTTTACCCAGGAAACCATCTCAGCAGCCCTTTCTAATGCAGTTTTGTAACTGTGAACACCTTCATTTTCTTATTTATATAAAACTTTCTATAACAATATCATGTAGATGCTGCACTGTTTACAAAGGTGATATGTTGCTCAGTGATTATCCAATATTTCAAGTCCTGGATATGAAATACCTAGCTCTAGAAATTAATTAGGTGGGGTGTGACAGTGCTTGAAGTCAGAGACAGAGTTCAGTTTCAAGCCACTTTCTATTACTGACTTTAGGCAAGTAAGCCATGGGCTTCTTGGTGGTCCCGCTTTTCCTCCCAAATGGCAATGATGATAATGCCTGCCACACCCACCTCCAGAGTTGCCTAAGAATCAAACAAATAATAACACATGTGAGAGTATAAGAAAAACCATAAGGCACCAGATAGAATGGGGCAACCATCTCCTCACTGTGGGTCACTATCTCCGAAGGAGCTAATTTGTAGTCATTGCTTTGGGAAGACCTAGACTTCAACATTTCCTCAGGGCTTCACCACACAGTGATAGAGATGAGTTTCACTGCAGATGCTTGCAGCACAGGATGCATGCACATAGTCTCGTGTGTATATATAGCGACATGTCAAGTGACTGAGAGATTAACTGGTTGAGTTGACATCAGGAAAGGCTGCCTCGAGAAACAGGAAGGAGGGCAGCCTGATAAGGGCACAGTTGGGTTATTGCACGACAGCCCTTTGTCTTCACGAACATTTAGATTCCAATACTCAGTGGTTTGCCTTGAAAGTATACTTAGTAAACATTGCAATCGCCAATTCTTTCAAACTGAAGGAGAAAAGGAAGGGAAGGACCATTTAGTTATTGAGTTCTTACTGTGTAGCAGACACTGAGCTAAGTAACTTTATCTGTATTAACTGTGTTTTATTCTCACATTAATCTTGGACTAAGAGCAACAATAACTAGCACCTTAGAGGCAATGACTGTGTACCAGGATCTGTGATAAGTGCTTCAAATGTGTCGGCTCATTCAATCCTCACAATAATTTTCTGATTTAGCACTCTCCTATTTCCACATGAAAGAACGGAGACTCAAAGAAATGGCATACCTGCTCATGAGCATGTACCAGTCAGTGGTGAAGCCTGGCTACAGGCTTGAGACTCGATTCGCAAAACAAATATACTTTCGCCAGGCCAGAGAACTATTCCTAGAGACTGGTATAAGAAATACCGAGGGCATCAAGATTTGTACCTCTTTGGTTCCCCCGACAGTGTTGCATTCAAGCACACAGAAAGCCATTGATAAACAGACACCCAAATTGATTTTTCTATTGGGTGGCAGGTAAGTACCTGCCACCAATTTAGGCTCTGCACTAATGGTTGGCAATGAGTTAGGAAACAGGAAGCCACGGGCAGCCTATCTGAGGAGAAGCGAGGGAGAAATGTGTGAGTTGGCAGTTCTTTTACACTTCAAACACTAATTTCCAAACCAAGTTCATTAACCAAAATTACAATAGGCTAAACATAAAACCAAGACGACAAAAACACTCTCTCTTCAGCTGGTTTGCTAATGGTCAGTAGACCTAGGTTAGTGTGCCTAGGTACAGTTTTGCATTCCCTTCTGCTTTGCTGAAGATGCATTCGGTATAACTTGTCAAACCTCTTTGGCCATCCCACAGGAGACAAAGCAGAAACTGCTGCTTCTTCTCCTTCTTCGCAAGTTAATTGGGCTTTATTACTGTCTTCAACAATTTTTAGATATCTTCAGGACATACTTTACACACAAAAAAATGTTACAGAGGTGTTATATGAGAAACCATGTTTCATTGCTTGCTATTTTTAAATTGTGGTCTTTCTTTCTTCTCTTCCCCCACCGTCCAAAAAACCTACAGTTCTGAAGATGTATCTCAGTGGTCAAGGGCTTGCCTAGCATGTGTACGTGCAAAGTCCTGGGCCTTGATACCTAGAATATTAAAATACAAAGCAAAACTTCAGTGTGAAAGTAGTTCCATGTGCTAAAGTTGAGCTATGGACAAGTATTATATTCTTTTATTTTTATCATTCAAAAAAATTTACATTTCCTCCCCTTCTCCCAGTCCCCTCCCGCTTCCCCCCACCCCTCCCCCTGCTTCCTTAAAAGAGGGCATGGTGCCCTGCCCTGTGGGAAGTCCAAGGCTCTCCCCCCTCCATCCCGGCCTAGGAAGGTGTGCATCCGTTTTCTTGAACACAATAATGAGTACTTCTACATTAAAAAAACAAGCATTTCTCTCCTATCCCTCCTCCTCCCCTTTAGTGCTAGTACATAAAACCAGGGCCTTGGTCATGCTAAGCACTTGCTTTGTTGCTGAACTATACACCTCAGTCTCACATCTATTCTTGAGTTTGTTTGGTCAAGCTCAATAAAGCCTATCCTAATTGACCTTCAGATACAACCACCCTGATCTCATCAAAATTGATGAAACAATGGCACAAACAGAGCTTCAATAACAATAAGGGCAGTGAATTATGCCTGTTTGAAACAGAATTTTAGACAGTCTTCTAGTAGCGTGGATGCCATAGATCAGGCTTTCAAGTACTCAGAGAGTAAGCACCAACCATTGAGCCTACCCGACAGGCCACCTGTGCATAGCTGAAGCCATCAGTCTCCCCTAAGTTCTCCTGATGGAACACCTCACTTTTATAATTCTTTTCTAAGTCGCTGGAAATGCCAGGCCTAGATATACAACAAAAGTAGGGATGCTGTCTTCACAATTTTGTTGTCGTTGTGCTGTTTGGCTTTGTCTTGTTCGTTTCGAGATAGGATCTCAAGGTGTAGACCAATCTAGTTTAAAATTCATTGTGACCTGAGGCTGGGCTCAAACCCATGGCTCCTCCTACTTTAGACTTCCAAGTGCTGAGGCAGCCATAATGCAGCAGGCCTTCTACCATTGAGCTACCAATCCCAGGAGACTTTTATTTTATTTTATGTATATTAGTGTTGTATGTATGTATGTGCACCTCGTGCATGCTTGGTGTTAGCAGAGGTCAGAAGGCAGCATCGGATCTCCTGGAACTGGAGTTACATATGTTTGTGACCTACTGTGTGGGGCCTGGGAATCAAAGCCAAGTCCTCTGCAAGAGCAACAAGTGCTCTTAACAGCTGAGCCAACTCTCCAGCCCTCCCTCCCAGAGGGACTTCTTAAGAAACAGGCACTATTTGGGAATGTAAGTAGTTCCTTTTTGTTGTTACTTTGGGGCTAGAGTCTCACCACAGAGCCCAGACTGGTCTGGAACTTGCTTTGTAACTCAGGTTGACCTTGAACTACTACTGATCCTTCTGCCTGAGACTCCCAAGTGCTGGGATTACAGATGTGGACCTATAATTCTTTTTTCTTTTCTTTTCTTTTTTTTAGACAGGGTCTCACTTGCTATGTAGCTTTGGAAGACCTGGAGCTCCCTATGTAGATGGTTCTAGCTTAGAATTCAGAGATCTGCCTGCCTCAGCCTTCTGAGTGCTGGGATTAAAGGCATGGCCCACTATGCCAGGTGGCAAGAGGATTCTTCTTCTTCTTTTTTTTTTGAGACAGGGTTTTTCTCTGAAACTGACCTGGCCTGGAACTCCCTTTGTAGTCCAGGCTGGCTTTGAACTCACAGAGATCTGCCTGCTGGGATTACAGTCTGCACCACCACGGCCCATGATGAGAGGATACTGTGTGCCTTGAAACTGGAGAAAGTAGGAAACTTTATCCCACCCCTGTCCCCAGTAGCCTATAAGCATAGACTAGTCAAAGTGGCCCAATGTTAAGTATTCTAGCAGTGTCTATTGGTGCCTGTTCTCCAGAAGGCACAGAGGAACTCGAGGTCTTAAAGCCCTTGGTGAAGGGAGTAGCACAGGGGGAGAAGCAGAGGGCACTTGTGGTTAGAGCAATTAGCCCAGGCAGGGTGGAGTTTCAGTGGCATTATTTAGAAATACCAGGGCCTGCTAATAATTAAAGGTAGATAAACTGTTGGTCACTTTTATTGCATTAGTATTTTTCAAGTCTCTGTAGGTGATGCAACTGCAACCACACTGTGCTTGGTAATGTGAAGAGGAACCCTGAAAAGTTGGCAGGGGAAAGTGGGTAAAAGTCTCAAAGGTCATGATGAGGAACTGGGAATGTGGCTCAGTGGTACAGCGCTAGCCTAGTGCGCTCAGTTCCTAGCACTGCACGCACCCCTTCCCCAATGCATGCTGCACCCTCCCATGCATGTTGTGAAAAGCACCTTTTTTTGTTGTTTTGTTTGTTTGTTTTTTGAGAGAGGGTTTCATGTAGTCCAGACTGGCCTTGAACTTGCTACGTACTTAAGGATGGATGGCCTTGAACTTTGGCTTCTACTTCCTGAGTCCTGGGATTACCAGTGTGTGCCACTACTGTTTTTGTTTTGTTTCATTTTGTTTTGTTTTTCGAGACAGGGTTTCTCTGTGTAGCTTTGGGGTCTGTCCTGGAACTCACTCTGTAGACCAGGCTGGCCTCGAACTCTGACTGCCTCTCCCTCCCGAGTGCTGGGATTAAAGGCGTGCGCCACCAGCCACCACCGCCTGGCTCACTACACCTGTTTCATGAGGTGCCAGGGATTGAACCCAGGGTCTTGTGCACACTAAGCTTGTGCTCTATCAGTGAGCTACATCTTTAGCTTAGGGGTTTTGTATTGTATGTAGCCCAGCCAAACTGAACTTTTGATCTTCCTTTCTCAGCCTTCCAAGTGCTGGGATTATAGTCATTCACTTTTTAAAAATGTTACTTTTACCTTGTTCGCCTGTAAAATACACATGGCCCTTCAGATTTCTAGGCCTCTTCCCACAGCTTTAAAAGAGTAAGGAATGACTAGTAAGCGCTTAGAACTTAAGGTATTTTCTACACTGGAATATTTTGGTTTTGTTCTTATGTTATAAAAGAGTCTTCTTGGCAGTAGTGTGCATGTATTTGGAGCAGCCTGGGTCTTTGTCCCAGTGCTTAATATTGTCAGCTGTTTCCACTGTCTACCCGCCCACCCCACCCCCGTTTGTTTAAAGATTTATTTATTTATTTATGTATACAGTGTTCTGCCTGCATGTATCTCTGCAGGCCAGAAGAGGGCACCAGATCTCATGGTTGTGAGACCATGTAGTTGTTGCGAATTGAACTCAGGACCTCCTGTTTCCACTGTCTGACTTCTCTCAGTTATTCCACACCATCCTAGACGCCTTTTAAAGGGGACTCTCCTGCCTCCACCTCCCACCTTGATTTTCTTCTCTGACATGCATCTCAGTAGGAATGCTGGAGTTACAGATTTGCAGACCACAGTTAAGTTTTCTAAGTGGGGTCTGAGAATCCAGTTCGGGGTGTCAGGCTTCAGTGATAAGTACTTTCACCATCTGTCTATTTGCCCTGACCTGGATCCTTTTTTAAAAATGAAACAATTTTTCATACAATATATTTTGATCATGGTTTCCCCTTCCCCCAACTCCTCCTAGACTCTAGAATAATCTTCCCCATCTCCCTACCCAGCTTTATATTGTCTCTCTAAAAAAAAAAAATGAAAATCAAGACAAAACAGCAAGGAAAACCCCTAAGACAAAAAAACTGTTTTTGAAATTGAGTTCACTGTAAGGTTCTTGAGATGCCACTGAGTTAATTAATTATGAACAATAATTGCACATATCTGCAAACCACTATTTGTCAATTACTTTGATTTCTAGAAGAGTTTTAGAGCCTGCCTACCAGCCCTGTAAGGGAAATGGAACTGCATGTGTATTTTGGCAATAAGAAGATTTTATATATATAAATTATTTATGTATATAATTATCTTTATATATACACGCACACACACATATACCACACACACACACACACACGCAAATATATACTTGTCTTACTCAGTGGCCAAGGAAGATTGGAATTTTGTGTTTTTTGGTTTATATGTGTGTTTGGTTTCTCCTAAAGGCACACACACAATTTCTCTCAAGCTCAGTTCTGGTGACTATTCTATGTACACAGAAAGCCTAATACTGCAAATTCTCCCTAAGGCAGGTGTCACAAAAATATGACTCAGGATCCAGGCAGACTAGCTCACACCTGGAACCTCAAGACAAGGGAGACTGAGACAGTAGTCATTAATCTTAAGTATAAGGCTATCCCAGGCTACATAGTAAATTCCAGGCCAACCTGGGCTGCACAGTAAGACTGTCTCAACAAACAATAAAAAAGATGACTTAGAAAGAGGGAACCAGGAAATTGGTATAGTCAAATATGGAATGAGTTAGACCTATGCTCATGTATTTCCCTCTTCTGAAAAAGAAACATCATAGTTAACAACTGCCTGGTTTGATAATTATAATGACTACTGAGAAAACACACATATCTTTGTCATTGGGTTCTGGAGGCATCTGCCAGTTTTATTGTGTTGGTTGGAGAATACTCATTATGACAGGCCACTAAAGATAACTGTGGCTACGTCGTGGTGGTGTAGCCTTTAATCCCAGCACTTGGGAGGTAGAGACAGGTGAATCTCAGTGAGTTCCAGGCCAGCCTGGTCTACAGAGGGAGTTCCAGGACAGCCAAGGCTACACAGAGAAACCCTGTCTTGAAAAACCAAAAAAAGAGACAAGTGTGCAGGAAATAATTCAAATCAGTGCGAACAGGCAGGCCAGGCTACCCCTGTGAACCAGCCAGGCTCCTTGCTGTCTGTGTCTTTCAAGGTGGTTAAGGAGAGAGAGTTGTTGTTTGATGATCAACACTTACCTCTGGCAAAGAGGAAGCAGGCAGATGGTGTATTCTCTGGCATATTCTGTGTGATCTCTCTTCTCTTTCGTGACAGTAATCCGCTACAATAGTGACCTGGTACAGAAATACCACCCTTGCTTCTGGATTGATGGACAGTATCTCTGCTGCTCTCAGACAGCCAAAAATGCCATGGGCTGCCAAATTTTGGAGAACAGGAATGGAAGTAAGATATCTGCTCAGTACAATCCCTCCTGTGTGTGTGTGCGCGTGCGTGCGTGTGTGCATGTGTATTGCTGGGGATGGAATCCAAGGCTTCAGACAACTGCGTCCCCACTCCAGTTTCTCTTTCCTTTGACATTATTTCCATCACAGTCTTAAGGGCCTGTCAAATTCAAGGACCCGGCACAAATTTGCACATTTTGACTGCTGGGGAGTATTAGTTAATGCAGGCTGAAATTCGGCTGGTATTATGCTAAGATGAGTGGCCAGGCGCCCAGAGTTGCATTTTGACTTGCCAGATGTGGTGTATACAGCAACAAAGCCAAACCTGCCTCTGGGCCCTCCCCTAAAATGCATCTTATAGTGTCACTGGCTTCTTGTTTTACAGGCTTAAAACCTGGGAGTTCTCATCGAAAAACGAAAAAGCCTCTTCCCCCTACTCCAGAGGAAGATCAGGTATAATGGGAAGTTACCTACAGCTGTGAGCTAAATGTAAACTTGTCACCAGGCATGGTGGCACATACTTTAAATCCCAGCACTCAGGAGGCAGAGGCAGGAGAATCTCTAAATTGAGTCTATCCTGCTCTATAGAGTGAGTTCCAGAACAGCCAGGACTACACAGGGAAGCCCTGTTTCAAAAAATAAAACAAGAAAAAAACTGTTGTGAATCACTGACCACACATTAGAGTCTTAGACTTGCCTGGAACTTGGAAGTGCTCATTGATGTTTACACTGAGCAAAAGGGTTTGCCCATCTACTTAGACTCCTTCTTCAATGAGAAGAGGGCTAGCACATAGCTCTTGGCAGCTATTTAATGTATTTAGTCTCAATTTTTTGAGACATGGTAATTTGAAAGAAAATGGCCCCCATAGGCTCCTAGGGAGTGGCACTATTAGGAGGTGTTGCCTTGCTATAATAGGTGTGGCTTTGTTGGAGAAACTGTGTTACTAGGGTCTTAGACGCTCAAACCAGGCCTAGTGGCTCAGTCTCTTCCTACTGCCTTTGGATCTGGATGTAGAACCCTCTCAGCTCCTTCTCCAGCACCATGTCTGCCTGTAACCATCATGCTTCCTGCCATGACAATAATGAACTAAACCTCTGAAAACGTAAGCCAGCCCCAATTAAAGATTTTCCTTTATAAGAATTGCCGTGGTCATGGTGTCTCTTCACATCAATAGAAACTCCAGCTAAGATAAGACAGCGTCTCACTATTTAGCCCTGGTTATCCTGGAACTCACCCTGTAGACAGGCTGACCTCAAACTCACAGAGATCTGCCTGCCTCTGCCTCCAGAGCGGTGGGATTAAAGCCATGCCCCACCATGCCCAACTTATTTATTTTAATTAAAGGTGTTTTCAAACATACAGTAAGGTTAAAAGACTTTAGCACTCGGGCTAGAGAGATGGCTCAGCAGTTAAGAACACTGGCTGTTCTCCCAGAGGTCCTGAGTTCACTTTCCAACAAGCACATGGTTACTCACAACCATCTGTAATGCGATCTGGCGCCCTCTTCTGGCATGCAGCAGAATACTGTATACATAATAAATAAATAAATCTTAAAGAAAAGAATTTAGCACTGAACATTTTTAGATTCTACCACTGCCATTTCCCATTTGTTTCTTTCTTGCTTTCTCTTTTGCATTTTGAGATAGAGTCTCATTATGTAATCCAAGATGGCCTCAATCTCTCTTTTCCTTTTTTTGGGGTGGCATAGAGGGGGAGGACATGGTCTTAGGTAGCCAAAACTGGTCTCAAACTAAATATGTAGTTTCAGATGGTCTTTAACTACTAATCCTCCTATGTCCCTATGCCAAGTGCTGCCATGTATGGTATCATGTTTGAATGACCTCAAACTCTTAATCCCCCTGCCTCTGACTCCAGAGTGTTTTGGGGGGGCTGTTGAGATGACTTGTCAGGTAAAGACGTTTTCCACTGAGTCTGACAACCTGAGTTTGATTCTTGGGATACACGTGGTTAAAGAAAAATTGTACTCTGACTTCCACATGTTCGCTGTGGCACACTTGCATGAATACACAGACATGGTGGGGGGAGAAATATAATTTAAACAGCTTGATTTGGGGCTCCATTTTGACTTTAGGTTTTATTATGATCATTTTGCAAAGAAGGAACCCGAGGTTCTGAATCACTTACTAGATCAATGTATCAAGTAAGTTTCCTGGTCACAGATAGAGAATGCTAATGTTTGAGTCCTGCAAGCAGAAAATGTGATGTAGTTGATCTGTTGGAAACTTTCTGGAGATAGGAGTGTTGAAACACTCCCTAGGTGATCTTCATGTGGACTGCAGCTGGAAACACCTGCTTGGGGCTTACTTAAAAGGTCATGGAATGAAAGTTGACTAAGATATTCATTATGCCTGATGTGTGTTAGAGTGGTTTCTTCCTCCTGTAAACCAGAGTTAGGGAGGAGGAGAGGAAAGTGTCTGATGACTAGCCAACCTTCTCCCCTTCTACTTTTCCTCCTAACCACACAGATCTTGAAAAAGCCACTTCCCCCTGAGCCAACAGCAGCACCAGTCTCCACAAGCGAGCTGAAAAAAGTTGTGGCCCTTTATGATTATATGCCAATGAATGCAAATGACTTGCAATTGATAAAGGGTGAGGAGTACTTTATCCTGGAGGAAAGCAGCCAAACATGGTGGCGAGCACGGGATAAAAATGGGTGAGTGTGTGCAGCCCTTCCTGAGCCTTTGCCTACCTGCTCCACCTGCACACAAAATGCTGCAAACATGATTCTCCTGTTCTGTGTCTGGACCAGAGCTTATTCTTCTCACAACACAATGAGTTCACTCTCCCTTCAAGTATTTCCCAGTGTACAGCTCAACATGCAGCATCTGTCACCTCTAAGAACTTCTGTAGTGATACACACAATGCAGTGTCAAAGTTCAGAAGCTCCACCCTTCATTGGCTTAACTATGCATCAGCGATATAGTCTTCTTTAAGGGATATATTTATATCTCCGAGATTTGGTTTGAACTCAGGGAAGTGGGTACAGGAGTCTGTCTACCTGAGGGTAAAGAAGAACTGCGTGACCATATTGTCTCCTCTACAGGCAAGAAGGCTACATCCCTAATAACTATGTCACCAAAGCAGAAGACTCCATAGAGATGTACGAGTGAGTATGCCTATGTTCTCAGTGCACGAACTTGCAGGAAACAGAGCACAGTGCGTACTTTTTATACATTTTTAAAAAAATAACTTATTTATTTTTATTTTACATGCATTGGTGTTTTGCCTGCACATATGTCTGTGTGAGGATGCTGGGTGAGGATCCTCTGGAATGGGAGTTACAGACAGTGGTGAGCTGCCATGTGGGTGCTGGGAATTGAACCCAGGTCCTCTGGAAGACAAGTCAGTTCTCTTAACTGCTGGGCCATCTCTCTAGCCCCCAGTATATACTTTTTTGGGGGGTGGGTTTCGAGACAGGGTTTCTCCGTAGCTGTGGAGCCAGTCCTGGAACTAGCTCTTGTAGACCAGGCTGGTCTCAAACTCACAGAGATCCACCTGCCTCTGCCTCCTGAGTGCTGGGATTAAAGGTGTGCACCACCACTGCCCGGCTACTTTTTTGTTTTTCAAGACAAGGTTTTTTTTTTTTTTTTCTGTGTAGGCCTGGCTGTCCTGTAGACCAGGCTGGCCTTGAACTCACAGAGATCTGCCTGCCTCTGCCTCCTGAGTGTTGGGAATAATACACACACACACACACACACACACACACACACACACTTATATATATACTTTTAATGAGTTTTGTTTATTTAAAGATTGATATCAAAATTAGTACCAACTCAGTCAAATGATGCCACCATGCAAAGTTAGTGTCTGTTTTTATTAGGATGCTCACCCACAAATCCCTATACCTATGAGTGCTGGAAAGTTTTTTCATTCTCCCAAATGGAAGAACCTCACTCAAGGAACTGCAACTCTCACAGGAA
Source organism: Ondatra zibethicus (assembly GCA_004026605.1). Lineage (NCBI taxonomy): Eukaryota > Metazoa > Chordata > Mammalia > Rodentia > Cricetidae > Ondatra > Ondatra zibethicus. The sequence continues at coordinate 63,805 of PVIU01005571.1, read as the reverse complement.
ACATTTAAAAGCATCAAAACACCAAAATTCAACGGGTGGCCTTTTTTCCTTCACCATTGAAGTGAATTGTCCTTGAGAGAGTCATTCCTAATACTTTCTTATAAATGCTGCTACTTGCTTGCCCTCTACACTCTGCATCAGTTCTCAGTGTCAGCTTGAGCTTTGAAAGACCTAGAGTTTGCTGTGTGAATTATACTGATAGATCCTTGCTAGTGTTGGAATGAAATGATGGACTCATAGTACCAGTGAGACCTGAGGATGCTCTAACTTCCAAGACACTAGACATGGCCTAGCAACCAATCAAGTATTCCCTTTTCACAGGTGGTATTCCAAGCACATGACTCGGAGTCAAGCTGAGCAACTGCTAAAGCAAGAGGTGAGTGCAGGCCACACTTTACACAATAAATACAAGCCAAGGATTGGGTCCCCATTCAACTGGGATCCCAGTTCGACCTTTTAATTAATTAAAAGCAAGGAGCTTGTGTCTCCAACCTGGACCTGGAGGGGAAAATCAGGGGCATTCTGTTTCCTTTCTCCTGTGTTTGGACAGGCAGGATGCAGGCATAAGCACCATTTTCTCTTATGGTAAACCGCTTTCTCGTTGTTTCAGGGAAAAGAAGGTGGTTTCATTGTCAGAGACTCCAGCAAAGCTGGAAAATACACTGTGTCTGTATTTGCTAAATCCACAGGGTAAGTGTTACTGTTCCAATGTCATGGGGACAAAGGACAACGGTAGCCTCTCAACACTTCCTCGGCCTTAAGCTCAAAAGACACCTCACTTCACTCTCTGGGTTCTTCCGTATCTGGTCCCCAAGTTACTGACTAAATATCATTTATTCAGGGACCCGCAAGGGGTGATACGCCATTACGTTGTGTGTTCAACACCGCAGAGCCAGTATTACCTGGCTGAGAAACACCTTTTCAGCACCATCCCTGAGCTCATTAACTACCATCAGCATAACTCTGCAGGTGAGTGCCCAAGGCAGCAGCCGAGGTTTACAAACACTACAAATACCCGGAGAAGTAATCCAAGACAGAAGGATGGAGGAAGTGTAGTCACACAGTGTAGTTAGGAAAGTTAATCCCTGTGATTCTAGCTAGGGTACTAGTTAAGATGGAATCATACCTCACATCCAATGGAATGATTTTTCTTTTAATGTAGTGCCAGAAAATCGAACCCAACATTCTAGGCAAGTGTTCTATCACTGAGCAATTTTCCCAGCCCTGTTTGTTTTTACTTTTTTTGTGTGTGTGTTTTTACTTTTTTTTCTTTGGTTTTGGAGACAGGGTTTCTCTATGTAGCCCTGGCTGTCCTGGAATTTGCTTTGCAGACCAGGCTGACTTCGAACTTAGAGAGCTGCCTCTCTGTCTCTGCTTCCCAGTGCTGGGATTAAAAGCTTGTACCACTATGTCCAGCTTTACTTTTTTTATTTTCACACAGGCTCTCACTATGTTATTCAGGCTAACCTGGAACCTTAATCTGTAGCTCAGGCTATCCTTGAATTCATGATTCTCCCACCTCAGCTTCCTGAGTTGGGATTACAGGCCTGCACACCAGGACTGGCAAGACTATTTCTCTCCCTCCTTATTCTTAACATATTTTCATTATTTAGCTTGTGTGTGCGTGTGTGTGTGTGTGTGTGTGTGTGTGTGTGTGTGTGTGTGTGTGGTTGTGTGTATATGAGAGAAGGTGCCTGTGGAGACCAGAGACACTGGATCCCCTGGAACTATAGTTATGTGTATGCCGGGGCCTGAATTCAGTTTCTCTACAAGAACAGAATGTGCTCTTAACCACTGAGCCACTTCTCCAGGCCACGACTAGCTTCTTATTTGGTGCTAAGGACACATAATACAGAGCCTAGTGACAAACGAATGAGCAAGTGTTCACTAACAATTACTCATGTTCCTACCATGTACTTTTGCGATTCACTCAGTTCTAGAAGTGAGTAAAATTCTGGGTTGAGATCCTTGGTCTGAAAGAACATACAAGGTAGACAACAGCATTTTCTTTTTCTTTCTTTTTTTTTTCCTTTTTTTTTTTTGGTTTTTCGAGACAGGGTTTCTCTGTGGCTTTGGAGCCTGTCCTGGAACTAGCTCTGTAGACCAGGCTGGTCTCAAACTCACAGAGATCTGCCTGCCTCTGCCTCCCGAGTGCTGGGATTAAAGGTGTGCACCCCCACTGCCCAGCCAGAGCACAGTTTCTAGGTACCCACAGACAAACATGCCGAAAGCTGGGAAGGCATGGAAACTTGGGAAGACTTCATTGAGAAAGCAGGATGTGAGCTAAGCCCAGGCTGGCAAGTGGGAATACATTCAGTCATTCAGTAAGGGTATTTCTTTCTGTCTTTTTTCTTTCTTATATATATATATTTTGAGATAAGGTCTTGCTATCTTGTCATATAGCCCAGGATGGCCTCAAACTCACAGTAATCCTTCTGCCTCAGTCTCCAGACTGATGGAATTACAGGTGCTAACCATCATACCCAACAATAAGGAGTATATTTCAATTATTATTTTCCTTTTTTTTTTTGAAAGAAACCTTCAGAAGACAATGTGGATTATTTGAGATCTTGGATTCAAAATTACTTAGAAAGACTCATGCTAGAATTGTGAGAATTTAAAATGATGTGCATGGGATTCCCATTCCCTACACTGACACTGTAACTTCTTTTTCAGGACTCATATCGAGGCTGAAATATCCTGTGTCTAAACAAAACAAGAATGCACCGTCCACTGCCGGCCTAGGCTATGGTAACGGCTTCTTTCTGTTGAGTTGGGCGGACTGGCAGTTACAAGAATTGCCTCAGTAGACCTTGTCTTATGGAATGTTCTTAAGATATACTGCTCTGTTAGCTGGGTGGTGGTGGTGCACACCTTTCATCCCAGCACTTGGGAGGCAGAGGCCGACAGATCTCTGTGAGTTCGAGGACAGCCTGGCCTACAGAGTGAGTTCCAGGACAGCCAGACATCCACAGAGAAACCTTGTCTAGAAAAAAAAGAAAAACAAAACACAACAACAACAACAACAACAACAAAAGACTGTTCTGTGCCAGCTGTCTCTAGAAAAGGCTGGATAAAACCAAGATATTTAACAATTTTCTCCCTCTAGTGGTTCCTTCTGGAACTGCAAAAACAGCTTCAGGAAAGGATTTATTGTTGATGCTTTACATTTTTACATTTATTTATTTGTGTGTGTGCACACAAATGTGCATTAGCACACAGATATAGGTCAGAAGATAACATGGAGTTGTTTCTCTCCTTCCAACATATGGGTTCAGGGGATCGAACTCAGGTCTTCAAGTTTGGTGGCAAGCCATCTACTACTACAACTACTACTTACAGAGCCATCTCACCAGCTCTATTTTATCACGTAAAAAAATTTCAAAATCATTCATGAGTTTATTAACTGTCATAATTAGCCTAATCATAACCGGATTTTGGAAGATTGTTTGGTTTACCTTCTCTTGCCTTTTGGCCATTTTGTACCTAAAACCCCCAGATTCCTCCAATCAGTAATCCCCTCCCCTTGAGAGTTACCTGAGTAAAGAAAGGTAGATGAGTACTTCTGAGAATTCACCCTTTACTGTTTTTCCTATTTGTTCCCTAATTGGGAGTCTTTTTTTTTTTTTTTTTTTTGGTTTTTTGAGACAGGATTTCTCTGTGGCTTTGGAGCCTGTCCTGGCTGTTCTGGAACTAGCTCTTGTAGACCAGGCTGGGCTCGAACTCACAGAGATCCGCCTGCCTCTGCCTCCCGAGTGCTGGGATTAAAGGCGTGCGCCACCACCGCCCAGCGGGAATCTTATATAGTAGTATGGGCAATATATATATCCTCAAAGAATCACAACAAGATTTTATTGGTAGGATCATGGGAAATCGATCCAAAGGACCTGACCTTCTTGAAGGAGCTTGGAACTGGACAATTTGGTGTAGTGAAATATGGGAAATGGAGGGGCCAATATGATGTGGCCATCAAGATGATCAGAGAAGGCTCCATGTCTGAGGATGAATTCATTGAAGAAGCCAAAGTCATGATGTGAGTTACATATTAAATTCAACTCTCCGTCCAGTTGTAGAAGGAATCTAGGAACTATAAAGACTGCACACTGTGGCGTAATATTACTTACAGTGACAGGAACTTGGGATCAGGGCCCTGAGGTTTGTTATGAGGGCCTTTTGGTGGGTTACCTTAAAGAGCTGCTGAGGTGCTGGGCGGTGGTGGTACACGCCTTAATCCCAGCACTCGGGAGGCAGAGACAGGCTGATCTCTGTGAGTTCAAGCCAGCCTGGTCTACAGAGTGAGTTCCAGGACAGGCTCCAAAGCTACAGAGAAACCCTGTGTCGAAAAACCAAACAAACCAAAAGAGAACTGCTAAGGCAATCATTTCTTTGACCTAGATGCTGGTTGAGAATATGGCCCCTCTCAGTAACATTTGGGGTAGATGTACAATACTGACTTTCCAAAGAAAGGATAATTCTAGTTCGACTTACTGTTGTTTTAAGCTTGGGCTTGTTTCTTGTTCATTTGGTAGGCTCCAAACCCCTGCTCACCCTCACATTTCAGGCACCTTTGGGGTTTGCGATGCGAAGAAGAAAATAACCTTGCTAGTGTGGTATCTTACTGGATGTTCTATGCTAGGCCAACCCCTTCCCTCCCCTGCCCCTGTATGACTGGTCCACAGGGGCAAGACAGAGGACTAGCCCCCTGCCTCTCCTGTAGGAATCTTTCCCATGAGAAGCTGGTGCAGTTGTATGGAGTCTGCACCAAACAGCGCCCCATCTTCATCATCACTGAGTACATGGCTAACGGCTGTCTCTTGAACTACCTGCGGGAGATGCGCCACCGCTTCCAGACTCAGCAGCTGCTGGAGATGTGCAAAGATGTCTGTGAAGCAATGGAGTATTTGGAGTCGAAGCAGTTCCTTCACCGAGACCTGGTGGGACCTCAGAAGGACTTGGGTGGGGAGCAGTGGGTGGAATGGGCATTGGAAGATATAACATACACTGTTGGCGGGGGCGGGGGGCGCTTGCAAGTCCCAGCATTTAGATTTTCTCTAGAAAACATCACAGATTCAGTGTACATTCAGGCCCAATGTTGAGCCCATCAGTTGTCTCCAGCCTCAGTTCCAACAAGCCTGCCACTTACCCTGAGTCCCTGTCACCTGTGAGAAACACTACCCATTCTAGACCTTGAAGAGAAGAGCAGTCCTGTGTTTCCCAGTAGGGCCACTCCTGGTACAAGGCTAGCATTTGGTTACAGCAGAGTCACAAACAGGACCCACGGATACATTCTGATCCACTTTTTCTTTTCTTTCTATTTTATTTTATTTTATTTTATTTTATTTTATTTTTGAGACAGGGTTACATGTGGACCAGAACTTTGGACTTCTGATCTTTCTCTACTCCCGAGTGCTAAGATTCTAGGTGTGCATCACCACACCTGGTTTATGCAGTACTGGGAATTGAATTCAGGGCTTTGCTAGTCAAGCGTTCTGCCAACTGGCCACATCTCCAGTTCTCTCATGTTTTTTTTTAATGATTTATTTATTATTTATTATTTTTATTTTATTTTATTTTTTATTGTTTCGAGACAGGGTTTCTCAGTGTAACAGTCCTGGCTGTTCCGTAACTTGCTTTGTAGATCAGGCTGGCCTCAAACTCCCAGAGATCTATCTGCCTGCCTCTGCATCCGAAGTGCAGGGATTAAAGGCGTGCACTAGCACCACCAGGCCCTTTTTATGATTTATTTATTTATTTATTATGTATACAGTGTTATGCCTGCTACCAGAAGAGGGCACCAGATATCATTATAGATGACTGCAAGTCACTATGTGGTTGCTGGGAATTGAACTCAGGACCTCTGGAAGAGCTGCCAGTGTTCTTAACCTCTGAGCCATCTCTCCAGCCCTCTCTTGTGGTTCTTAAAACATTTTATTATAGTTAACATATAATAATTACAGAGGCGCATTCTACATTTAAGAAACAAGTGTACTTTGCAGTTTCTCTTGAACATCTAGACCATCTGAGAAGGCAGGACCCACAATCTCATTGTCTGTGCTGAGAGTCACCTGGAGTTGGGTTGCGGCTCTCACCTTCATACCAGGCCTGTGTGCTGCTGCACTCTCCACCCACTCCACTGCACTCTTTGCTTGCCTGCTTAGCCCCTGCAGGCATCAGTCTGTACCTCCGTTTCTTTTAGCCAGATGGAGACTCAGATTGCTCTAGTCTCTCTGCCAGAAGACAAAACAAGCTTGCCCAGCGTTCCTTCTGAATTCTCTTATCGGTTCAATGATGCGGAATGGTCCACATGAATGAAACTCTTCTGCATGCTTAGTTTAGGAACGCAGAGCAGGTTGCTCTCCATGTCATGAGAATGCTGCGAGCTGGAGAGATGGCTCAGCCGTTAAAGGCTAGGCTCACAACCAAAAATATAAGAGTTCGGTTCCCAGCACCCACGGCTGTCTCTCCAGCCACTTTATTAAAAAAAAAAAAATGAGAAAGAGAATGCTGCAGAATTTCTCAGGCTCAGCCAAGTAGGCTGCCTCACCCTCATAATTTCAGCACTTTCAAGACTGAAACAGGAAGAGACCCGTGAGTTTGGGGCCAGCCTGAGCTATGTAGTGAGGTCTAGGTCAGCCTGGAATACAGGTTAAGACCCTCTCTCTAAAAAACAAAAACCTCAAAATTAAGGGCAAGGGAGATAGTTTTGTTGGTAAAGTGCCTTCAGAGTAAGAAAAAAGACCCACGTTCAGATCCCTAGCACCCCTATAAAAGCCTGGTGTGGCAACCCACATCTGTAATCCCACCACTAGGGATTTGGGCAGAGACAGGCAGATGCCTGAAGCTCGTTGGCCAGCCTAGCCCAACCAGTGAGCTCTAGGTTCAGTGACCGTGTGATCAAGGAAGACACCTGACATCAACCTCTGGCCTCCACATGCACACACATACATGTACATGTATGACTCCATACACACACACACACACACACACACACACACCCCTCAGTAGCATCAAATAACTCCTTTAGGTGGGAGGTGCCTTTAGCTAAAGTCCATCAGTCTTTCCAGTTTCATTTTACTGGTAGGCAGAAGCATCACGTCTTTAACTTGGAGCCAAGGGCTTACTGGTATCTGTTGTACTGTAGGCGGCTCGAAACTGTTTGGTAAACGATCAAGGAGTTGTGAAAGTATCCGACTTTGGCCTGTCTAGGTGAGTGTGTCTTTTTCAATCTTCCTGTTTATTGTTTATTTTGGAAAAACAGTTGTGCTATGTAGTCCATGGTGGCCTCAAACTCGTGAGTATGCTATCTTGCCGCTTCTCTGCTGCTGGGATTACAGGTATTGCTACCATGCCTGACTTTCTTTTATCCACTTTAAATGCGAAAACAACACACAACAAACGGGGGCACATTATAATTTTCAATCTCTTTGTTTTCTTTTTTGTTCACCTTTTTTTGTTTTTGTGTTTTGAGACATGCTCTCTCTATGTAGGTCTGGCCATCCTGGAGCTCACTATATAGACCAGGTGGGATGGAAGGCGTGCACCATCCTGCATGGACTTTCTGTTCTCATTATACTGTCTTCTAATATCTGCATAGTCTGAATTATTTAGTTCACTCCTTTCCTTCTCTTTCTTTTTTTGGTTATATTTCTTATCTTTTTAGTTGTTGTTTTTTTTTTTTCTGAGAGTAGCCCAGACTAGTCTGGAACTCACTGGGTAGCCCAGGCTGGTCTGGAACTCACTGGGTAGCTCAGGCTGGTCTGGAACTCACAGCTGTCCTCCCACATTACCCTCCGTTAGTGTCTTTTTAAAAAGATGTATTTATTCATGTATTTTATGTCTATGAGTCCTCTGTCTTCGTGCATACCAGAAGAAGGAATCTGATCCTACTACTACAGATGGTTGTAAGCCAGCATATAGTTCCTGGGAATTGAACTCAGAACCTCTGGAGGAGCAGTCAAGTGCTCTTAACTGCCAAGCCATCTCTCCAGCCCCCTGCTTTAGTGTCTTGACTCATGAGGGGAACCCTGCAGATATCCAGGCAGGGAAGAGAATTCTCGAAGAGATGAGATTGAAAACCCAGTGCAGAATGACTTCGTCAACCTGGATCAGTCTTTGGGGAGTCTAATGCCAGGTGGTTCACTGTCAGCATATTTCAAAACACAGTACAATTTGGGGAAAGATTTCGAGGCAACAATTGTTCAATTCTAGGTGCACAATAAAGTTTATGGTATGACTACATGGAAACTCTTATATCACTGGGCAGTGGTGGCACATACTTTTAATCCCAGCACTCAGGAGGCAGAGGCAAGCGGATCTCCTGAGTTTGAGACCAGCCTGGTCTACAGAGTTCCAGGACAGCCAGGACTACACAGAGAAACCCTATCTTGAATTCTCCCTGCCCCACCAAACAAAGAAACACTTACACAGTGTGACCATGAGGGTGGGTTCTGTAGCTAAAAGGCCTAGAATCTAGTGTGGTCCCTGATAGCATAGAAGTCAGCAGGGCATAAAGTACGTGTGACCTCTCCCCTAAGGATGGGTAATGGTCTAGGAGGGAAGAGTCTGGGATAATCATTCTGGGAAATTGGGGTGAGGTCTGCCTCTATAGCAATAGGAGGGTTAGGTCTGCCTCCACAGATAACAAAAAAGTCTCCAGGTTGTTAACAAGATTCCCTCCCAGCTTTCTGGGCAGGAAAGCAGGTATTTTATATCCTCCACTGGAGAAGAGGGCCCTGTGTGTTTAACATTTCCTGGTTTCCCTAGTGATCTATGGGTGCAAGGACCTTTGTGCCTCCAACAGACTCAACCTCTAAAGTCCTGGGATTCCAGGCATGCGCCACCAGCCCAGGTTCATCCTTTCCTTTATTATTGTAACCCTCTTCCCCTTTCCTCATTTTCCTCTGCTTCCTCCCTCCCCCCACTCATCCCCCTGTTTCCCCAGTATCTTGTCCTGATATTAAACCTGCTGACTCTCTTCCATGACTCCTTTCTTGGTCTAACCCTGATTGGCTACTGCAGGATGAAAGAAAAGGGGAAGAAGAAATGCAGAGAAAGAAAAAAGGTGGAGTAGAAAAAAGGAAAGAAGTCCTTATTAGGTTTTTTTCTGTTTATTCTTTGTAACCCCTGTGGATCAGGAAAGCTAAATCAGACACCAATATGGGAGCTGAGCCTGATGGTTAGGCCCTGTGATCCCAGCTCCTCTGCAGGTTCGAGTGGCTGGAGATATGGCTCAGTGGATAAGAACCCTGGCCGCTTGTGGCTCACAATTAGCCAGGTGGCGGTGGTGGTATACACCTTTAATCCCAGCACTCAGGAGGCAGAGGCAGGGGTTCTGTGAGTTCAAGGCCAACCTGGTCACAGAGTGAGTTCCAGGGCAACCAAGGCTACACAGTGAAGCCTGTCTCAAAAAAAAAAAAAAAAAAGAAAGAAAGAAAGTTCAAGGCCAGCTTGGGTAATTTAGTGAGACACTGTCTCATTTTCTGAAAGGTACAAAAAAGGCCAGAAGCGTATAGCACTATAGGGTATTCTCCTAGCATATGCAAGGCTCTGGGTTCAACCACATAAAAGGCAAACCAATACTTTCCTAAAGAAAGAGAAATAAAAATGGAGGTTTTATTAAAAGTAACATTTGTCAAACCTCAGGTTGTCAAAAAAAAAAAAGAAAAGAAAAAAAAAGTAACATTTGGAGAATGCATTGGCTGGCTAGCAGAAACTTTCGAGAAAGACTGTAAATGTTTGTGCAGCCCTCATGCACGTGCTGAGAAGACTCAGGCACACATCAAGCTGTCTAAATCTTCACCGCCACAAGTCTTGAATCCCTTGCAGGTATGTCCTGGATGATGAATACACCAGCTCGGTAGGCTCCAAATTTCCGGTCCGGTGGTCTCCACCAGAAGTGCTTATGTATAGCAAGTTCAGCAGCAAATCTGACGTTTGGGCTTTTGGTAAGTAGATATGAACATATTGGTCAGGGTGCAGAGATGGCCCAGTGGATAAACCAAATTGCTTCTCATGTAAACTTTGCACTTGACTTCAGATCCCCAGAACCCACATAAAAGCTGGAAGCAATAGTGAGCAGAGGCTTCTGTAATCCCACTATGCCCTTAGCAGCAGAGAGGCAGAAACCGGAGAATCACAAGTAGCACATGGGCCACATAGCCTGTAGAATCTACCAGAAAAATGGCAAGGGAGACCTGTCTCTAACAAGGTGGAAGGTGTGGATCAACACCCAAGGTTGTGATCTGACCTCCACTGTATGCTGTGATGTACATGGGCATGCATATGCACACATGCGCGCGCACACACACACGGGTGGTGGTGGCGGGGGAGAGAGACTATAGATTATATAGCTCAGAAAAGAACATAACAGGACAGTACAAATTTGCATTCCTGTCATCCTTCATCTGATCCTTGGTGCCTCTTATGTGTCAGGAACCACAGGGGTTTCTGAGGACAACCCCAGCAAACTGGACATAATCTGTGTTTTCTTAGAATTTACAATATATCCCGGGAAACAAACAATTCATTATTCAAAGGCTTCTGAATACTGATTATGTACCAGGCACCTTGCCAGACCCTGAAGCTACAACACAAACAAGTCCCAGTCTCTCTTCTAGAGTGACTTAACGGTCTAGCATAGTGCAACTGCCCATAGCTGGTGGTGCAGCCAGCGCCATGGCAGATGTCTGAAAAGATGCAAATTCACAGAGGGGCAAATCGGCCTATTCTAATCTTTAGGGTTCATCCAGAAGGATTAGGGTCCAAATATTCCAACAAGACTGAATACACTTCTCCTTTTTATATTCTAGGGGTTTTGATGTGGGAAATTTACTCCCTGGGGAAGATGCCGTATGAGAGATTTACTAACAGTGAGACGGCAGAACATATTGCCCAAGGCTTACGCCTCTACCGGCCTCATCTGGCATCAGAGAGGGTATATACCATCATGTACAGTTGCTGGCATGAGGTAAGTGTTATAGTGTCCTCGCTTAAACTCTTCCCTTAATGTCTCAGTTAGCTGGCCTGTCTCCTCTCTCCATGGTCACTTGTTGCCTGGGTACAGACATAGCTCCATATGCTTTCTCGCTCTGTCCTGCGTCCCAGTCCTCTGATGGCTTCTCTGTCCCTACCCTAATCCTTGCTAGAGTATCATGAACAGACTAGACCCTAATACCTATATCAGCTTCAAGAGCAGGAAGTTTGTAGGACCATGCCATCTCCCAAAAGGCACTCAGGTGAGACAGTGGGTGTTACAGTGTCTATAATCATCTGGTCCTCACCTAGGAGTTTTGACCCTTCTTCTACTTTACTAGCTGCCGACCTTTTCTGGTTGAGGGTCTAAGTGAGACATTAAAAACCCTGTCTCAGGGCTGGAGAGATGACTCAGCAGTTAAGAGCACTGACTGCTCCTCCAGAGGACCTGGGTTCACTTCCCAGCACCCACATGGCAGCTCACAACTGTCTGAAAATGCAGTTCCATGCACCTTCACACCAATGCACATAAAATAAAGTTAAATAAATCATTAAAATAATGTCTCTCAGAAGGGACCTAAAATAGTTTTTGTTTGTCTGCTTTGATTTTTGGGTTTTGATTCTAAAATATTTTTAAATTATTTTATTATTTTACATGTATGCATGTTTTGCTCATATGTATGTCTATGTACTGCATTCATGCCTGGTACCCATAGAAGCCAGAGGAGGGCATCAGATATCCTGGAACTGGAGTTATGGCCAGTTGGGAGCCACCATGTAGGGGTTGGGAATCAAGCCTGAATCCACTGGAAGAGCAGTCGGTGATCTAAATACCTGTGACAACTTTCTAGGTCATTTTAAAAGTATGATATATTATAGATTTGGAGGGGGTGCACTTGTAGTATTTTAGAAATAAGGATCAGGTTTCACTATTCTAAAAATGCTTTGCTGGGGCTGGGGAATGTGCTTCAATTGGTAGAGTGTTTACTTAGCATGAATGAAGCTTTCGTTTGGTCTCCAGCACCTCATAAGCCAGGTGTGTGGTTCAGGGGTTTGCTTGAGACAGGGTCTCAAATTGTCAGGCTGGCCTCAGACTCATTATGTAGCCAAGGTTGACTTTCAACTTCTGGTTCTCCTGCCTCTACCATCCAAACACTGACGTCACAGGCATATACTTTTATGCCCTACTCCTAAGGATTTTTTAAGATTTTTTTTTTTTTTGAGATTGAGTCTCTCTACATAGCCCTGGCTGTCCTGGACCTCACTATGTAGACCAGACCATCCTTGAACTCACAGAGATCCATCTATCTTTTCCTCCCAAGTGTCAGGATTAAAGGCATGTGCCACCATGTCCGGATTAAAGGCATGTGCCACCATGTCCGGCCTCTTAAGGCATTTTCAAAATATGTAAATTACTGGGTTTCTTTTCCAGAAAGTCGGGATAAGTTCATCTGCTGTGGAACTCAGAAAACCTTTTGTGTTTCCCAGAACTTCTGATACTTGACTAGTTCTGAAAACCACGATTTGAGTACTAAGAAATTGATGACCCTTTGGTTCTGACAGATTGAAGCCATTCTGTCATGAATCCTTCCTGAATTATCAAATACTTCCAGGCAAAAAGGTTAAAGTAGTCCCAACACTCAGGAATCTGAGGCTGGAAGGTTTTCCATGAGTTTTAGGCTAGCCTGAGCTATATATTGCCTTCTAGGGCAGCCTGAGATACAGAGTGACATCCTATCTCAAAATAAACAACAAAAACCTAAAACAAAATTTCTTTTTTTAAAAAAGACCAAATCTTAACCAGGTGTCGTGGCACATGCCTTTAATCCCAGCACTTGGGAGACAGAGGTAAGTGGATCTCTGTGAGTTCAAGGCCAACTTGGTCTACTTTCCAGCGTTTAATCTGACCATGGATGTCCAAAAGAGCTGTAATCTTAAAGTCAGACTAACAAAAGCCCTTGGTTGCTCAGGGTCCATTTCAGGCCTTTGCAAAGTTAAGTCCTTTGTCCATTTAGTTTGGTGATGACAAAGAGTGCATTTGGAAACTAAACATTTTCCTTGCCTGTAGGAATTCTGTTCTGCCAACCAGTAAAGTATACTTGATGCCATCTTCATTCCAAGCTCTGAAATAATGAGATAATGTGTATAAATTTGCAATGAAGGTGTCCACAGTTTTAATCAGCGGTGGTGGGTGGTACACACCTTTAATCCAAGCACTCAGAAGACAGAGGCAGGAGGATCTCTGTGAGTTTGAGGTTAGCCTGAGCTACAGAGTGAGTTCCAGGACAGCCAGGACTAGACAGAGAAACCCTGTCTTGAAAACAAGCAAATAAAGAGTAATCCTAGAATTGTTTGTATAACAACCAGGTGGAAGTGAGGATAGGAAGTCCATGTCTGATTTCTGGAAAGAGATGCAAGGGATAAGGCAAAAGTTATTAGTATTATGGGTTGGAGAGATGCTTCAGTGGTTAAGAGCACTGACTGCTCTTTCAGAGGACCCCAGTTCAATTCCCAGCACCCACATGACAACTCACAATTGTCTGTTACTCCAGTTGCAAGGGATCTGACACCTTCACACAGACATACATGCATGCAAAACACTAATCCACATAAAAGTAAATTATGAAAAATAACTTGAGTCGCTAAAGATGAAACACACACAAGTACTTTTTGGAGACCTGCTTTTTTATTTTCCTGCTTTTCATGGTAGCAAGAAGGTATGCAGCTAGGTATTTAGGATATGCTTAATCGGCCTGATGCTTTGTGATTAATATGGGCTCCTTGGGGATTCTGGATTCTACCTGTAACACTGTCTGTTTTCTTTGGTTCTAGAAAGCAGATGAACGTCCTAGTTTCAAAGTTCTCTTGAGTAACATTCTAGATGTCATGGATGAAGAATCCTGAACTGGCTGATAAGCTTCGTGGATCTCCTCCTCTCTCCTTCAAGCCCTAATTCCACTTTTTCTGAGGGCTCCCAGGCTCACAGGTTCTAGCCTTCCATGCTCCTACTGAATCATAAAGGCCCCTAGACATCTAGGAATGCCTTTCTTCTTCCAGTCCCTGGCATCGCGCTTCTGAGCAAAGGCCAAGGAATTTCTGTGCCTGGTATTGCCCATAACTTCAAGACTCCTAACAGACTGAATTTGGGACGGGAACATTCTGGGGGAGGGAAAGATGTAAATAGCTCCACTAGTTGTCTCACAGCTTGTTGGGTAAGTGTTAAGAGTTTGGAGGCAGGACAGACTGGAATGGTGCCATTAAATGGGAGGGGTTGTTTTGATAAAATAAAATTACTAGAAAGAGTGAAGGTATTTTAATTCATTTTAATTATTTATTTTAATTCATTACACAGCCGCCCTGAAGCTCTCTATTTGAGAATTGTAGAAAATCGTGTGTTATTAGTGTGGTGTATTCCTAATCTAGAATTCGACACATTTCACTCCTCTCTTGTTAAAGCCTGCCTCTTAATTGCAGACGAACGCACAAGCCTTCCTCCGTGCTTGGCACACAGTGGACATACGATTATCATTTGACTGAATCTTAGAGATAGGGACAAACTCAGCCAGCGCCTCATTTCCCTACATCAAGACGAAAACCCCATCACAGGGGCCCAAGACAGCCAGTTAATTCGCAGAAGGGTTCTGCTGGGGGCAAAGCCAAGGCTGAGAAAGCGCGGGCCAATTTGGAAGTGGGCAGGGCGGAGTTTTAGGGTCGGCCCTTCGCTGGACCACGTGGTGTGAAGTAACTTCCTCCTTTCCTTCACACTGCTCTTTTCGGCTGTCCGCTCCCAAGGCGCTCCAGGCCACAGCCGAGCGCTGCTGTTGGGGTGTGGCGGGGAGCGGGTCCGGCCCACGGAGCCAGTGCAGCGCAGTCTCCCTCCGGGACCTGGCAGAGCCGGCCGGGCCGCCTGCCCCACGCAGACGCAGTGAGCTCACAGGGCGGTCCCTGAGCGGGACGGGGCGGGATGGGGCGGGGCGGGGCGGCGCGCGCGCGGGAGGGCGTGGGGCGGGGGAGGTTGTGGTTCCGGTTCCGTCATCCAGACACGTGAAGGTCGGCGAGTCGGTTCTGTTCTTGCTTCGGCCCGCGTGGTCGCGCCGGGATGGACTCCTCGTCGTCGTCTTCGGGCGCGGGTTTGGGCACCGTGGACCCGCAGTTGCAGCATTTCATCGAGGTGGAGACGCAGAAACAGCGCTTCCAGCAGCTGGTGCACCAGATGACGGAACTTTGCTGGGTGAGGATCCCCGGGCTTGGATCTGGACGCTGTGCCTACTTTTCCCTGTGTCCTTGCCCCACGGGACTTGCTGGGATGTCGGGAACTCCAGAGTGGGTGGTCCGGACTGCACTCTGGGTTTCCAGTTTCCTTAGGCCAGGTCGAGACCGTAGGTGCAAAGGGTTGGGAGTCACGGGATTACCCAGCACTCGGAGGTGTTAGAGGCACCTGAGGTTGAGGCAGTAGTGCCGGCCACTAAGACTGATCAGAGCCCCAGTCCTGGAATTTTAGGGAGCCCGAATCCCAGAGAGTCCGTGACAGTTATTTCTGCACTCGTCGGGAATTTACCTAGGTTACCCAGTTAAAACCCCTCCTGATGAAAAGAAAAGCGGCTCTAGCTCATTAAGTATGAAAGCGGCATAATCTCTCCTAGCATACACATTTATTTGCTTTCACTGTGAGTTGTTGTGTAATACTAAGACATTAAGGTCTGAAGGTTGAGAAATTGAATCGGCTCGGTGAGGGGACTTTGGCAGAGGGGCAGAAGGCATTCATTTGTAGCTGAGATCAAAGTATTCTGGTTGCCAAGGACAAGAACACTGCCCTCCTGTGACATAAAAACTTAAAGAATTTAGAGGCCAGGGAAATTCGTTGGAATTAGACTCTAAGTCTTGTGTATAAAGCATGAAGGAAATTTACTCTAAAAGCTTCTAACTATAATCCATTGGTTTGCTTGGTCCTGTAAACTTATGTGTTGCAGGACTATGCTCTTTAGAAATACTGGATTAATTCTGGTTTGCCTTGGATCAGAGGGCTTCAATTCTTTTTTTTTTTCTTCCTTGAAACAAGTTTTCATGTATTCCAAGCTAGTCTCATACTGAATGGATAGCTGAGAGTAGCCGAAAATGACCTTGAAAATGGGCTTCCTGCCTCCAGCTTTTTTTGCTTCGTTTTTAAATTGTTTCTTTTAAGACAGAGCTTTTCTATTTACTCCTGGCTGGCCTGGAATTTATAGAGATCATTCTGCCTCTGCCTCATGATTGGTAGAATTAAGGGTGTTCGCCACCAAGATAGAGACAAGGTTTCTCTGTGTAACAGCATTGGCTGTCCTGGAACTCGCTTTGTAGAACAGGCTGACCTCGAACTCATAGAGATGAAGTATATGCCTCCCGAGTGCTGGGACTAAAGGCGTACACCACTGTGCCCCGCTTTTTCTTTTTTTAAAAAAGTCTCTGATGCCTTATGTTTGGGTGGGAAGTGGCGTGGTTAATGACTACTTTAAGAATAATGAGCCAGGAGAGGAGAATTCATTTTTCTTCAATAAATGGTATAGTCCCTGAAGTTTCTCATGCTCCAGTAGAAGAACCTTATATGCTCTTGCAGGCAACCCAAAACCCAGTGGATCCTAAAGAAAGGGCATATAGTAGAAAGAGGACTTGTTGGGAATGAGGAGTTGGGAAGTAGAGGGGGTTGAGACGGTAATGGGGAATATGATCAAATTATTATATTATATACATGTGTGTCATATGTATGATATTTCCATGTTTTTCTTTCTTTTTTCTTTTCTTTCTTTTTTTTTAAGACAGGGTTTCTCTGCAGCTTTGGAGCCTGTCCTGGAACTAGCTCTTGTAGACCAGGCTGGCCTCAAACTCACAGAGATCCGCCTGCCTCTGCCTCCCGAGTGCTAGGATTAAAGGCGTGTGCCACCACCACCCGGCATCAGTGTTTTTCTTAAATCTGTGAACTATAGGGCCTTTACAAAACTCCCGTTTTTCACTCCTCCTGAGGGGATTCAAGAGCCTTTGATGCATGTTGGGTAGGATGGTACAGTCCAAGAACTTGGGAAGCAAAGATGAAAAACAACGGATCTCAAGTTCCAGGCCATCTTGGCCTACATAGAGAGTTTCAGCCATCCAGGCCTACACAGTGAGACCCTGTCTCAAAAGACAAACTACTCTGTCTTAAATAAACAAGGTTAAACAAATGTTTGTTCATAGATTTTCTTTGTTGATTGGTTTTAGGGCACCTAAGTAGTTTTTTTGTTGTTGCTTTGTTTTGTTTTTCCAGACATGGTTTCTCTGTGTAGCCCTGGCCGGCATCAAACTCAGAGGTCTCTCTGCCTCTGCCTCCCAGCTGCTGAGATAAGGTGTGTGCCACCACTACCTGGAACAGCTTATTTTACTTGCCACTTTTCTCACTCTGTTATATTCAAGATGTGCCATATTCTGGCCCCTTGACTTTTGAGCAAACACTGCCAGAGATTCCACTGGTAAAAATGAAGATGGATAATTGTGTTTTCCATTGGCTTGTTGAAAAATGTAATACAAGCTTGTGTCCAATTGGTCAGATGCCAAATGTGAAAATTTTTATATTATTTTTTTTTTAAAAAGTCATGGGCTTCATCATATCTGTTCTTTTCATGTGTTTTTCTTGCCTCCCTCATAATCTTTCTCTCCTCACAGTCTTCTTTTTAGTTACATCACACATGTATAGATACATACTATGTGATTTTTAAATCTAGGTGTCACAGGTAAGAGAAAACTTGGGGTTCAAATTAGCAAATCAGATAATTTAGGTGAAATTATTTGGACAAGCAAAAGGCTTTTGTTTGTGAGTGCCCTTTGTGATTCTGTGTCTTATTCTGAACAGGAGAAGTGCATGGATAAACCTGGGCCAAAGTTGGACAGTCGGGCTGAGGCCTGTTTTGTGAACTGTGTTGAGCGCTTCATTGATACAAGCCAATTCATCTTAAATCGACTGGAACAGACCCAGAAGTCCAAGCCAGTCTTCTCAGAAAGCCTTTCTGACTGATCTCAGCATTACCTCTGTGGAAAAGTAGTTCAAGAAATGAAAAGCTGTTGATGGGATAATTGAAGAAATGGTTATGGGGGGGGATTGGCTCCCAAGTTTCTTTATAATCTTGGGACATCTTGTCATCTGAGAATGAACAAAGACCAATTTTTATGTATGGGAGTTGAGAGTCATGTGTATTTGGTTGTGTTTTTAAAGTTAATCATGTGAAAATAATTGAGAGGTAAATGAAATTATGAGATGCATTTTACTGCATATGGGGCTCTGCTTTCTCAAGGTCCCTTAACTGCTTTATATAATTTTGATAGTGGAAGTACTTTCTATAATTTGATAGTGGGACCACATAGGGTAACTCTCTATTTGTATGGATTCATTACTGATTTTTTTAAGGAGCCCTTTGTGTCAGAAAGAGCAGCAGCGAGGAAATAACCTGGCACTGTTTAACCACAAGCTTTCTTATCGTTCAAGTTTGACTATCAGAGCTGAAAACAATTCTATAGGTGTTCATACAATCCAACCTTTTAGGTTGTCTTTCTCCCCATACTGTGGTTACTTCAATACTGAATAAAAACATGGTCTCAAGGTAGAGGGGGCAGCCTGAGAATCCAGAGGGCTTTAGTTAGTTAAAAAGGAATCTAGCTCCTGAGCTTAATTCTTACTACCAGACTGGCACAGGAAGAAGTTAATTTATTCTGTATAGCAGGATACAAGA
This sequence comes from Ondatra zibethicus, assembly GCA_004026605.1. NCBI lineage: Eukaryota > Metazoa > Chordata > Mammalia > Rodentia > Cricetidae > Ondatra > Ondatra zibethicus. The sequence continues at coordinate 45,101 of PVIU01005571.1, read as the reverse complement.
CATTCACAGATGTGCCTAAAAAATGATAACAATTTAGGCCAGTCAAAAACGAAATAGTTTTAGGTAGACGTGCATGCCTGACGTTAGTCATACATTCATTAACTGCATTTTTTCATCACTGAAATAAAAGCTCCACAAGCTCAACTTGTGATGGAGAGGCTTTCTATTTTGGGTTTTTATCTGCAACTCAGATTTCATGTGGGCGCATTCCAAGACAGAAATGTAGTGAAGTCTCTTCTAGAGGTCCCTGAAGTTTTTGTGAGAAGAGAGTACTTTCAGATACGATTAGAAGGGAAAAATCTTTTCTAACACTTAGGGCCCTGAGAGAAGAGCTTATCGTGAATTCCCCTCTTGTTTTTAAATTGTAGACCTAAAGGGAAACTATTTAATACAAAACTGCTTAATACAAGTCTGTCTAAATATATACTTCTAGCATTTCTTCATAGGCACTACAGGGAAAATTTTGCCAGTTGTGATGAGGATTTAAGTCCACAAACTAAAGTGCCTTTCCAAGCCAGACTTGGTGTTTGGTAAGAGGGATTCAATAGAAGCAGCCCTGAGGCTGAAGAGATTAGTTCTAGCGAAGGGAGGCAAGGCAGTAAGAAAGGCATAAAGATTTCGGTGTAGTAAGCTCCATTAGGAAGCCGCATGGGACTGGAGAGATTGCTCAGTGGTTTAGAGAGCTCATGTGATCTTGCAGAGGACTTGGGTTCATGATGGTTCACAACCCTCCCCCAAGGCTGTCTTTCAACTTCTAGGCCACCAGTCACATATGGTACACATACATACATCCAGGCAGGTCTTCATGCACATAAAAATCTAAAAAGTTGTAAAAAGAAACAGTGTAATAAGGGTATTAGGAAATGTTTGTGGAGCTTTATTATTTTCTAACAAATAGTTGAGACCTGAAAGAACCAAGTAACCAAGCCTTATGAGTCTCAAGGAGAATTCTGGGGAGAGCTAACAGTCCAGATGCCTCAGGGTAGAAGCTATATGCCATGAGATAAAACTATAAAGTCCAGTAGGTTCAGACAAGCCATTGGGAAAGGTAGGACAGTATGAGACCTGGCTTTTACCTGGCATGATGGAAAGCCATTTGAGTGACTTTTTAAACAGATGTGTAGTGTCCACTTCCTGCTTGGTGCAGTAGTACTACTAAAAATACTATCATTTTCATGTTGAGCAGAGTTCAAGCTCTTAGGTATCTGACACACATACCTTTTATATGTGTTAAGGTAAAACAAGTAGCATGGAGTGTTCTTTATTTTTATTTGTTCTTCGTTTTTCTATTTTTGTCTTTTGAGACAGAATTTCTCTTTGTCTTGGCTGTCCTGGAACTCAGTAGATAGACCAGACTGGCCTCAAACTCAAAGAGATCCTGCTTCTGCCTCCCAAGAGTTGGAATTAAAGGCATGTACTACTATGCCTGGAATTAACCTCCATTCTTACAATTTTTAAAAACGATATAATTATTATATTGTAGTAATGAGGAGCGGGTGGGCCGAGTTCTCAGTGCCCGGCTAGCTTAACCCCGAAATAATTACATAGGAACTATTCATTTAAAACACTGCCTGGCCCATTAGTTTTAACCTCTTTTTGGCTAACTCCTACATATTTGTTTAACCCATTTCTAATAATCTGTATGTCACCATGAGGTCATGGCTTACCTGGAAAGGTTCCTAACCAGCATCCGTCTCAGGCAGGAGAAACATGGCATCTGCCACACTGCCTTCTTTCCAGCATTCTGTTCTGTCTACTCCGCCCACCTAAGGGCTTCCCTATCAAAAGGCCAAGGCAGTCTCTTTATTCAACCAATGAAAGCAATACAAATACAGAAGGACCTCCTACACCATTATATCATTCCTTCTGATTTCTCACTCAATAGCAGTATTCTCATGTATATACAGTTACATGTCTTCCCTTATAATTTTATCATGTAATCAGCGAATACAATGAAGGTTCTGCCAGCTGCATACATTATGCTTTGGCACCATTGCTGTGTTAAGCACCACTAGATACAAGATACTGGGGAAGAAAAAGCATGACATATGCTCCTGCTTCCAGTAATTATGAGCAACCACTGGCAGTTTGGCAGTCTTAGGAATGTGTTTTCATGCCTTGATTAAAAGAGGAGTACTGTTTAGTGCTGAAATTCCAAACCTTGATTTCAGATATGTTTACATTAGAAAACTCAAGACTCAACTGTGAAATGAAAGGATTAACTTAGTAAATGTGACAGGAAAATCTGAAATGAATCTTAGAAGTCTAATATGTAATAAGGAAGGCCAAGCTGCTCTAATGTGGATGGTACTACTTGGGAGCTCCGCTGTTGCCTTGTCTGCTCAGATACTGACTGGAGCCTGATCTTAGAGGCCCTAAGCATTCTGTCTAAAATCCACTGCCGAGTCCATCAACTAATATTAGCAATGGTAGAAGGGAAACAAGGACTTCAGAATGAGGACAAGCATCTTTATAAGGAGTTTGAAGTCTAAAATGTAACAAGTCAACCCATAGAAAATCTTTACAGGAAACAGTTGATAGCCCTTTAAACAAAACAAAAAATAAGAATCGCAATATCAAACTTTCCTCTGATACAGTACTGAAACAATCTTGGCCTAGGGAGCAGTTAGTTATTCCTGGCACAGTTCCCTTAGAACTTCCTTCAGGCCTATGTTTATTGGCACATAATAGACTCAAAGGCTGGTGGAGCAATGTCTCTTATTTTACATCTTTCATCTATGTAGGCATACTGGTATTCAGATTCACTATCTCAAGTGTATGGGTTAGATACCGTTGAAAGTATTCAGCATGCATTCAGGTACTGAAAGCTTGGCCCAGTGTGGTGGTAATGGAAGGGCAATTTAAGGGATGGGACCTTAAGGCTGGAGAGATGGCTCAGTGGTAAGAGCATTTGCTGTTCTTGAAGAGACCTTCCCTGGGTTCAGTTCCCAGCACCCACATGGTGATTTACAACAGTTTGTAACCCCAGCTCCAGGGGATCCAGCTCCTTCCTCTAGTCTTTGTGGGCACTAGGCATGCATGTAGTGCATAGACATACATGTAGACAAAACACTCATATAAAAATAGAGGTAGGACCTGAGGGCAGATCACTAAGTCTTTGATGAAGCTGACCTTGGGTAGGGTTAAGGTACCATTCACAGGCTACACTGATCCTCAGAGACTGAACTACTAGAACAAACCTGACTTGGATTGCTATTTGCCTTCTTATTTGGCATTTTGATCTCTTCACCCCATTCATGCTCCCATTTTTGACAGCTGCTTCTAGGGGAGCCCTTGCCACAGCCAATGTGTTTGAACACTCGCTTTAAATCTTTATTTATTTATTTATTATGTATACAACATTCCTTCCATATATGCTTGCATGCCAGAAGAGGGCACTAGATCTCATTATAGATGTCTGTGAGCCACCATGTGGTTGCTGGGAATTGAACTCGCCCTCTGGAAGAGCAACCAGTGCTCAATCTCTGAGCCATCTCTCCAGCCCCGCTTTAAATCTTTATATACATCTTTATATACATTTATAGAGTTAGCCTGCTAAAGGCATTTTATTAAAGTAAAAAAAAGCAGATTATTACCAAGCCAGGCAATGGTGGCCCATGCCTTTTATCCCAGCAGTTGGAGGGAGAGGCAAGTGGAGCTCTGTGACTTCGAGGTCAACCTAAGGTTGGCAGAGCAAGTTTCAGAACAGCCAAGGCTATGCAGAAAACCCCTCTATTGAAAAACAAAACAAAAAGTCCCAGATTGCCATATTCTCAAAATGCCAACAAGTATGAACTAAAAGGAACATCTCCAAAGGCATAGAAAAAAAAAGAGGCTAAAAAACACATAAAGGAAACCATAGTTAGTACCAATAAAATTTCTAAGACCATAGGTTGTTATTGCTTGAGTTAGGAAAAGGACAGCATAGGAAGGACTACAGATGTGCTGAACATATCCAAGCCCCAATTTAGACAGTTCCTTTAAATGCTTACAAAGATCACATGACAAGTCAAGCACATCCAGGTTAGTGCTGTGCTCCTAATTAGCTTTTTTTAAATAGTCAGTACTTTCAAGATGGTGTCCAAGTCTTAACACCTAACACAAAGTGGGCCCTCTAAAGAACAGATAAGAATATCCAAAGGGGGACTGGAGAGATGGCTCAGAGGTTAAGAGCACTGGCTGCTCTTCCACAGGTCCTGAGTTCAATTTCCAGCAACCACATGGTGACTCACAACCATCTGTAATGAGATCTGGTGCCCTCTTCTGATCTGCAGGCATACATGCAGGCAGAACACTGTATACATAATAAGTAAATCTTAAGAAAAAGAATATTCGAAGGAGTTAGGTTAGTTACTCTGGTTATAGGAAGGTCTCACTAAGGATGAGTAAAGCAGAACTGACTACTACACCCAGGACCAAAAAGACGACTCCTGTGATAAAGGAATTGAATTGCTCTTTTGATTCATAAGAAAGCTGAAGCAGTTTGGTTGGTAGTTGGTTCCTTAGCACCTCAAACAATGAGCATCATTTGAACACATGAACAATTCGTGTACAGACTGATTAAAAAAATACTTGTATATCTAAACCTACATCTTGCAAAAATCAGTCTCACAAATGTAAAGCCTATGCAGCATAATCATGGCAGTCTGCTGTACAGAAATTTATAGAAGGGACAATAGGATATGGCAAACCAAGGTTCTGAAATGCGGGCCAAAAAGCCCAAATAAGGTCTGGTGAGATGACTCAGCAGATATAATTGCTTGCCGCCAATCCTAACGACCTGAATTTGGTCCCCAGGACTTACATGGTGGAAGGAGAAATAGACTACCAAAAGTTGTCCTCAGAACTTTACACACATGCCATGTGTGGAGGTTTGAATGAGAATTGCCTCCATAGGCTCATAGATTGGAATATTTGGTCCTCAGGGAGTGGCACTATTTAAAAGGATTAGGAGATGTGGCCTTGTTGGAAGAAGTGTGTGTTTCATTGTGGATGGGATTTGAGGTTTTAAAAAGCCCATTCCAAGCCCAGAGTCTCCTTCCTGCTATCTGCAGATCCTGATGGATAACTCTCAGCTACTTTTCCAGCACCATGTCTGCCGGTGTGCTACCATGTTTCTTGCCACGATGATAATGGACTACACCTCTGAAATTGTAAGCAAGCCCCAATTAAATGTTTTCTTTATAAGAGTTGCCTTGGTTATGGTGTTTCTTCACAGCAATAGAACACTAAGACACCATAGCACGTGTACCTGCACTCTCTGTCACACATACACACACACACATACACACACACACACACCTACTACTGCTATCATTATCATCACCACTAGTATTAATAATAATTTTTAAAAACTCATAAATGAAAACTGGGCTCATATGGTGCTAGAGATGGAACCCAGAACTTTCTTTTCTTTTCTTTCTTTCTTTTTTTTTTTTTTTTTTTGTTTTTCGAGACAGGGTTTCTCTGTGGCTTTGGAGCCTGTCCTGGAACTAGCTCTGTAGACCAGGCTGGTCTCGAACTCACAGAGATCTGCCTGCTTCTGCCTCCTGAGTGCTGGGATTAAAGGCATGCACCACCACCACCCGGCTGGAACCCAGAACTTTCTGTATACTAGGCAAGCATTCTAACAATCATTAGAATTGTTACATCATTACATTAGCTACATCATTAGCCCAACTTTGTGTGTGTGTGTGTGTGTGTGAATGCACACTACATGTGCCCTTGCCTGTGTACACAGATGGAGGCTAGATATTAACATTATCTTTCCATATCATTCTCTACCTTATTTTTAGAGATAGAGGTGTGTGGGAAGTCCTTCTGTTTATGTGTTGCTTTTATAGGTTAATGAATAAAGAAACTGCCTTGGCTTATTGACAGGGCAGAACTTAGGTAGGCGGACAAAACTGGACTGAATGCTGGGTGGAGGAAGGTGGAGTGAGGAGATGCCATGGATCCTTTGCCTGAGACAGACACTGAAAACTTTAGCCAGTAAACCACTGCCACATGGCAATACACAGATTAATGGAGATGGGTTAAATTAAGATGTAAGAGTTAGCCAATAAGAAGCTAGAGCTAATGGGCCAAGCAGTGAATTAAATAATACAGTTTCTGTGTGATTATTTTGGGGCTGAGCAGCCAGGAACCAACAAGCAGCCTGCTGCTATAACAGAGTCTGAATCTGGAGCACCATATTGGCTAGAATGGCAGGATAGCAAGTCCCTGGGATCTGCACATCTCTGTTCCCCAACGTTGGGCTCATTGGCACATGCCTCCATGCTTGGCATCTTATGCTCCTGCTAGGAATTCAAACTCAGGTCCTCACGGTTATGGAGCAAGCAGTTTACTCAATGAGTTATCTCCCAGTCCTCTTTTTTTAAGATTTATTTATTTATTGATTGATTGATTTACTACATATACAATGTTCTGCCTATATGTCTCCTTGCATGCCAGAAGAGGGCACTACATCTCATTAAGGATGGCTGTGAGCCACTATGAGGTTTCTGGGAATTGAACTCAGGACCTTTGGAAGAGAGCAGTCAGTGCTCTTAACTGCTGAGACATCTCTCTAGCTCCTCACCCACCCTCTTTTATCATCAATTTTTTCATCTATTAAACTGATAGTTATACCTACTTCACAGGGTTGTAAAATGAGATAACATGAAAAGCATTTGGCATACTGTAAATGCTAACTGATTATTATTACTGTTGCTCAGAACTGAGCACTTTAAATTTATTTATTTACTTATTGTGTATGTGGAGAGGGGAGGGGTGTGTGTGTGTGTGTGTGTGTGTGTGTGAGAGAGAGAGAGAGAGAGAGAGAGAGAGAGAGAGATAGAGATATGGGATTCTCCTCTGTGTGCTATGAATATGTTTTATTGCCATTGGTTAATAAGGAAGCTGCTTTGGACTATGGCAGGGCAGAATATACCTAGCCAGGAAAAATAAACTGAATACAGGGAGAAAGAAGATGGAGTCAGGCAGATGCCATGTAACTGCCAAAGGAGAAAGATGCCAGAACATTACTGGTAAGCCACAACCTTGTGGCGATACATAGATTAATTGAAATTGGGTAATTTTTTTTTAAAGCAAAGCAACAAGATACTGGCTCTCTTTTTAAAATTTATTTATTATGTATATAGTGTTCTGGGCACCAGATCTCATTATAGATGGGTGTGAGCCATCATGTGGTTGCTGGGAATTGAACTCAGGACCTCCGGAACAGCAGTCAGTTCTCTCAACCTCTGAGCCATCTCTCCAGCCCCGAAATTGGGTAATTTAAGGTGTAAGAGCTAGCTAAGAATATGCCTGTGGCATTGGCCAAACAGTGTTGTAATTAATATAGTTTCTGTGTAATTATTCAAGTCTGGGCGTCTGGGAAGTGAAAGCACAGTCTCCGTTTACAGTGTGTGTATGTGTGTGAGTATAGATCAGAGAACACAAATTTCATTTCTCTTCTTCCACTATGTAGGTCCCAGGGGTTGAACTTATGCCGTCAAGTTTGGCAGTAAGCTCAGCCATCTCGCTGGCTCAAGAACAAATTTGATTGAAAGTCCATTGTAGCTTTTTCCCAGAACTGAGCATCTTTGATAATGCTGGCAAAGTGATTGCTTGGGAGAAAAAGAGAAAAATAAGAAATAACTTTAAAACCTGCTGTGGCAGCATGTGTCTCCAATCCCAGCATTCAGTAGATGGAAGAAGAATAATGAGAAGTTCAAATTCATCCTTGGTTACATAGTGAGTGTGAGGCTACATGAGGGTACGTCTTCGTTTTTTTAAAAAAAGATTTATTTACTTATGTATACAGTATTCTGCCTGTCTGCCTGCCTGCATGTCTGCATGCCAGAAGAGGGCACCAGATCTCATTATAGATGGTTGAAAGTCACTATGTGGTTGCGGGGAATTGAATTCAGGACCTCTGGAAGAGCAGCCAGTACTCCAGCCCTTATTTTCTATTTTTTCTTTGTGTGTCTGCAGGCCACATGTGGCTGTGGGCCTGTAGAGGTCAGAAGAGGATATCCAAGCCTGTGGATGCCTACACAGTCCCCTGATGTGGGTGCTGAGAACTCAGGTGCTCTGGAAGAACAGGAAGCCTTTTAACCACTCCCTCCCCCTTTAAGAGTCACTTCAATAGCTAATTAACTGATGAAGTACCAGAGCCAATGGAATGTATTATGTTAAGAATTTTGAGTTTGGAGTCACTTGTCTCTGCTTCCTGATTGTGGATGCAATGTGGCCAGATCTTTCCTGCCTTTTCTGCATGACAGACCATGTCTCCTGGAACTGCAAGCCAAGACAAACCTTTAAAAAGGGTATCTTGAGATGTTGGAGAGATTTCTCAGTGGTTAAAAACCACTAGTTATTCTTACAGAGGACCTGAATTTAATTCCCAGCACCCACATGGTGGCTCATAACCATCTATAATTTCAGTACCAGATTTGACACCTTTGTTGGGCACAAGGTACACAGGGGGTGCACAAACATATATGCAGGCAAAACATCCATACACATAAAATGAATATACTTTGGAGGTTTTTGAATATTTTTAATTACTTTTAATAAATGTCATACATATTTTTAGGAATTTTTCCTAACGTGAGCTCTGCCGATGCAAAACCCAATCAAGCCAAATCAAAACAAGCCAAATTAAGAAATATCCAGGTTTAATGGGAGTTCTGTGCTCTTAGGTGGCCCCAAGGGGGAACTGGGAGGCGGCGAACGTGACCACCGGGAGGAAGGAAAAGAGATCATGTCTTCCTCTTTTGGGAGTTCATTTAAATACCCTGCTGGGGTAGTGTAGGAGGTTCTTCTGTATTTATGTTGCTTTCATTGATAAATAAAGAAACTGCCTTGGCCTTTTGATAGGGCAGAAATCAGGTAGGCGGAGTAGACATAACAGAATGCTGGGAAGAAGGTAGTGTGGCAGATGCCATGTTTCTTCTGCCTGAGACGGGCGCTGGTTAGACTCATGCCGGTAAGCCACAGTCAAGTGGCGATACACATTAATGGAGATTGGTTAAACGAATATGTAAGAGTTAGCCAATAAGAGGTTAGAACTAATGGGCCAGGTAGTAATTTAATTAATACAATTTCCATGTGGTTATTTTGGGTGTAAGCTAGCCAGGCAGCTGGGAGCCGGGCAGCAGGGAGCCAGGCACCAAAAAGCAGGCCTGCTCCCTCTCTTATTACACTGGAGGGGGGGGCACTGGAGAGATGGCTCAGGGGTTAAGAGCACTACCTGTTCTTCCAGAGGTCATGAGTTCAATTCCCAGCAATCATATGGTGGCTCACAAACATCCATAATGAGACCTGGTACCCTTTTCTGGCCTACAGGCATACATGCAGACAGACTACTATATATATCAATTAAAAAAATCTTAAAAAATACTCTGCTGGCATTTGGAGTCCAGAGCAATATAACTCTCAGGCCTGGGCGCTAGGATAGATGTGAGGGGCTGGGGCCTACGCTCCCAACTTAACACATATATACAATATATTTTTATTTTATCAATCCCCCAGTATACCAAACCCCCTTTCAACTTCATGACCTCTTTTTTCATTGTTAACCTGTTTATTCCAATTTGTGCTGATCATATGTGTATGGGTATGAGGCCATCTACTGGGGCATGAGAAACCACTAATAGCAGATTTAATCCATTCCTTTTGCTTCTTTGTTTTTGCTGTTTTGGTTTATTTATTTATTTATTTATTTATCAAGGCCTCATTCTTTCCAGACTTATAAGAAATTTGCTCTGTAACCCTACACCGATCATGAATTTGAGGTCCTTCTGCCTCCATCTCTCAAGTGCTGGGATCACAGGTCTGTGGCACCATGCCTGGTGTCACACATGCTTTAAATCTTTCAAGCAGGGCTGTGGTGGTGCACACCTTTAATCCCAGCACTCTGGAGGCAGAGGCAGGCGGATCTCTGTGAGTTCGAGGCCAGCCTGGTCTACAAGAGCTAGTTCCAGGACAGGCAGAGCTGTCACACACAGAAACCCTCTCTCAGGAAAAAAAAAAAAAAACAAAACAAAAAAAAAAACCAAAAACACCCTGCTAGGGAAGCCCCAGCAGAAATGTAGCAATCTCCTCCTCCAGCTTCTGCTAGAAGTTGTTACTTTTCCTCCGCTGGCCTCGCTCAGCCCCCTGGCCTCGCTCAGCCCCCTAAGGAGCATCCTAGCAAGGATCTTCTGCTCAGCCCCCTAAGGAGCATCTCAGCAAGGATCTTCTGTTCTGCTCCGCCGCCCTGCAGAGGCCCCCTAGGGAGCGGCTCAGCAAGATTTTTCAGCTCGGTCCCCTGAGGGACCAGCCAGGTTCTTCTTCTCTGTGCCAGCAAATGAAGGTCTTCACCCAAGACTCTTTTGGAAAAAAGATTTATTTGGGAAGGAGGAGTCCAGGAAAGTCGCTGCTTCTAACTGAAGCTTCCGAGAGGCTTATACAGGGCTTCTTAGGGGCGGAGTTTTCCCAGGGAGAAGGGGGATTAGTTAGTTTTTTCCTGCTCAGGGATTGATCAGTTTAGCTAGTCAGGGGCAGAGATAGATCTGACTTCATGGCCAAACTGTGTTTCTTTCACTGGTCTTTTTGAGCTTTTTGACTCCAATATTAGGACCAGGGCATATTTCTTTCACGGATTCTGATTCTGGGAACAAAGTGTGTTTTTTTGATACTAGTTTCAGAGCCAGGGCACATGGCTTTATTCCTGAGCTCAGGGGAAAAATGTTTCTCTCCATGCCCGGGTCTCAAATACAGGGTGTGTTTCTTTCCCTTACTCTGGATTCAGAGTCAGGGTGCTCAGTGATTGGTTAGTTTCCTGCTCCAGTTGTCCCTATTACCCTACATAGAGAATTACTTAAATTTAATGAAAATCCTCCACTTACCCTTACATATCCACTTAGAAAGATCACTTTATTTATTTTGTCTTTGGTGATGTTTTATTTTTTTAATTGATTTTTATTGAGCTCTACATTTTTCTCTGCTCCCCTCCCTGCCTTTTCCCTCCCCTTCATTCCTCCCCCAAGGTCCCCATGCTCCCAATTTACTCAGGAGATCTTGTCTTTTTCTACTTCCCATGTAGATTAGATTTATGTATGTCTCTCTTAGGGTCCTCATTGTTGTCTAAGTTCTCTGGGACTGTGATTTGTGGGCAGATTTTCTTTGCTTTATGTTTAAAAACCACTTATGAGTGAGTGCATGTGATAATTGTCTTTCTGTGTCTGGGTTACCTCACTCAAAATGATGTTTTCTAGCTCCATCCATTTTCCTGCAAAATTCAAGCTGTCGTTATTTTTTTCTGCTGTGTAGTACTCCATTGTGTAAATGTACCACATTTTCCTTGTCCATTCTTTGGTTGAGGGGTATTTAGGTTGTTTCCAGGTTCTGGCTACGGCAAACAATGATGCTATGAACATAGTTGAGCACATGTCCTTGTGGCACAATTGAGCATCCTTTGGATATATACCCAAAAGTGGTATTACTGGGTCTTGAGGAAGGTTGTTTCCTAATTTTCTGAGAAATCACCACACTGACATCCATAGGGGTTCTACCAGCTTGCATTCCCACCAGCAATGCAGAAGTGTTCCCTTTACCCCACAACCTCTCCAGCATAAGTTGTCATCAGTGTTTTTGATCTTGGCCATTCTTACAGGTGTAAGATGGAATCTCAGAGTTGTTTTGATTTGCATTTCTCTGAGGACTAAGGATGTTGAACATTTCCTTAAGTGTCTTTCAGCCATTTTAGATTCCTCTGTTGAGAGTTTTCTGTTTAGGTCTGTACTCCATTTTTTAAAATGGATTATTTATTCTTTTGATGACCAATTTCTTGAGTTCTTTATACATTTTGGAGATCAGACCTCTGTCTGATGTGGGGTTAGTGAAGATCTTTTCCCTTTTTGTAGGCTGTCATTTTGTCTTGTTGATAGTATTCATTGCCTTACAGAAGCTTTTCAGTTTCAGGAGGTCCCATTTATTAATTGTTTCTCTCAGTGTCTGTGCTGCTGGGGTTATATTTAGGAAGTCGTCTCCTGTGCCAATGTGTTCAAGTGTACTTCCCACTTTCTCTTCTATAAGGTTCACAGTGACTGGCTTTATGTTGAGGTCTTTGATCCATTTGGACTTGAGTTTTGTGCATGGTGATAGATATGTGTCTATTTTCATTCTTCTACATGTTGATATCCAGTTATGCCAGCACCATTTGTTAAATATACTTTCTTTTTTCCATTTGATATTTTTTGCTTCGTTATCAAAGATCAGGTGTTCGAAGATATGTGGATTGATATCTGGGTCTTCTTTTTGTTTCCATTTGTCCTCCTGTCTGTTCTTATGCCAGTACCAGGCTGTTTTCAGTACTGTAGCTCTGTAGTAGGGTTTGAAGTCAGGGATTGTGACGCCTCCAGAAGTTCTTTTATTTCACAGGATTGTTTTGGCTATCCTGGGTTTTTTGCTTTTCCATATGAAGTTGAGTGCCATTCTTTTGAGGTCTGTGAAGAATTTTTCTGGGATTTTGATGGGCATTGCATTGAATCTGTAGATTGCTTTTGTTAAGATTGCCATTTTTACTATGTTAATTCTACCTATCCAAGAGCATGAGAGATCTTTCCATTTTCTGGTGTCTTCTTCAATTTCTTTCTTCAAATATTTAAAGTTCTTGTCATACAAGTCTTCCACTTTGGTTAGAGTTACTTCGAGATATTTTATGCTATTCATGGCTATTGTGAAGGGTGATGTTTCTCTGATTTCTTTCTCAGCCCTTTTATCGTCTGTGTACAGGAAGGCTACTGATTTTTTTTTAGTTAATCTTGTATCCTGCTACATTACTGAAAGTGTGTATGAGTTGTAGATGTTCCTTGGCAAAATTTTTGGGGTCGCTTATGTAGACTATCATATCATCAGCAAATAGTGAGAGTTTGACTTCTTTTCTTATTTGTATCCCATTTATCTCCTTTTGGTGTCTTATTGCTCTGACTAGGACCTCAAGAACTATATTGAATAGATAGGGAGAGAGTGGACAAGCTTGTCCTGTTCTTGATTTCAGTGGGATTGCTGTGAGTTCCACTCCATTTAGTTTAATGTTGGCTATTGGCTTGCTGTATATTCCCTTTATCATGTTTAGGTATGTTCTTTGTATCCCTGTTCTCTCCAAGACCTTTATCATGAAGGAATGTTTTATTTTGTCGAAAGCTTTCTTGGCATCTAATGAGATGATCATGTGGTTTTTATTTTTCAGCCTGTTTATATGGTGGATTACGTTGACATATTAGAAAGATCACTTAACAGCAGTGCATACACTGGGTTGGAGAAAAAGAAAATAGTAGTTAGGATATTTAACTAGTTGGGAGAAGAGACTACAGGGAAGACTTAAGGTAGAAGTGCGGATGAAGAAGAGGGGCAATACTAGAAACCGAAAGAAGCTTTGGGAGAGAAATTTGGAGTGAGGTAGAATGGTGGCCAGTATAGGAAAGGAGTAGGATCTGGGAAGTATTTCCAGCCACTTCTGAAGCTGAAGCTGGAAGGTTGCATGTTCAAGGTCAGCCTGAGCAATGTACCAAGACCCTGTTTCAAAATAAAGAATTTAAAAGGGGCAGTGGATGTAACTCAGTGATAAAACTCTCGCCTTGCATGAACACAGCCCTGGGTTCAATCCCTACTGCTGTAAAAAAAAAAAAAAAAAAAAAGCAGTGGAGGAAGAGATAAGTTGGGGAATAATGTGCCAGTGGGAGTGGAAACACATGGCCAGAAAGGAAGACAGTGTTACTTATCATGTTGAATGGGCCGCATGGAGTTTGATACTCGGCTATCCTCAGTTCCCAGACTGAGTAATCCCCTGAAGTTATTTAGTGCCTCCTACAAATTCAGAAATAATTAAAGGGTAACTCACAATGGTCTATAAAATATTAACAGAAAAAATGAATAAACAAGCCAAGAATAAAAAAAGGTGAACTATTGATCATTTGATTTTTGTTTTGTTTTGAGACAGGATCTCATATGGCCAAGGGAAATCTTGAATTCCTAATCCACCTGCCCGGTCTGCTCAAGTGTTCAGATTACAAGCCAACACTATCACACCAAGCTTATTTGACTTTTAGCATTTTATTTTGGTAAAGAAAGGAAGAAAGAATAGAAAGAAAAGTAAAGAAACTATTGTTAGCATGCATGGGACCCTGGGTTTGGGTCTCTGCAACACACGGAAAGTTTGAGTATTTCAGATCCTCAAATTTTGCATTAGGTATGATCTACATGTATCGTGCTGTCTTTAGAAGGCTGTATTCAAGGCATTTTGCCTCAGGGACTCAGCAGTTATTTGTTAGGCTGTGATTTAGCCCTGTGGTTATGTTTTGTCAAGCTTTAGGCTACTTGCTACATAATGTGACTGGCTTGATTTACTAATGCAGTATCGTTCCAATTTAATCTAACATGACCTAACATTGCTAGACATACTTTGTTGCTATAAAGCAAAGATTATCAATACTGCCTAATTATCTTCTGAGCAGCAATTCTTTGCCATCCTTGTGTACAACCTATCTTTCCAGGCTAATTTCTATTTCCATGTACTTTCTGATTTTTCCTTCCCTCAGGCAGGTCTTAAGGACATTTGCTCCTTTTTAAAGCTGCTAACACTTTGGGGATCTTCTTCCCGTTGATTGTGATCACCAGTCAGTGGTTCTTAGTATTTTGCTCCCGTTTCCCTTTTTTTGTTTTTTTGTTTTTGAGACAGGGTTTCTCTGTAGCTTTGGAGCCTGTCATGGAACTAGCTCTTGTAGACCGGGCTGGTCTCGAACTCACAGAGATCTGCCTGCCTCTGCCTTCCAAGTGCTGGGATTAAAGGTATGCACCACCACTGACCAGCCATCCATTTCACTTTATAAGGGATATCTCCAAGGGTGTACACACATTTCTAATAGACAACTCTGATTCACATTCAATTCCTCACTGATATGGATCCTTCTCAGGAACCAAGCTTGGTGGTACATCCCTGAAATCTAGGCACCCAGGAGGCTGAGGCAAGAAGATCTTGAATTCAAGGCTCGCCTAGCTTTGATGTCAACCTGGGCTATAGGGCGAGGTGCCATCTCTAAAAGAAAAGCAGAGAAAGCTAGATGGTTTAGTGGACAAAGGCATTTGCCATGCTAGTCACAACAATCAGACTTCAATCCCTGAATCCTACTTCTGGGTGACAAGAGAGAACCGATACCACAAATTTGTCCTCTGACCACCAAGTTCACATTATGGCGTGATGCCTCTTACGAGTAATAATGCTGCTTTTAAAATCAAAGCAAAACAACAGGAACCCAAATCCTTCTTGGTCTATTTCTTTGAGTGGGTTTTAATCAGACTTTCCCACTAAATACAGAATTCAGAAACAGGGAGAGTTTCTGCTCACTCTCATAAACATGAGTCTTCTTGGCTCCATCTGATGTTTCTAATGTTATCTCTTTTGGAAACACTGTCACCAGGCACATCCAGAAATAGTGTTTCCAAACCCTCAGCAGACTCCTTTACCTACTCAAATCCACATACCATCAAGCATAACGGATGAAACAGTTCAAAGATACGGAAATGTAAATGGCTCTTGACCCCTGGGAAAAAAAGACTGGTGTCAGGAAGCAAAAAGCACAGAGCTTTATCTCAAATTTGCAGCTTCTTGTAAAAGACCTGCCCTGTCTGCCCCTCTTTCTGTTGCTGTAAATGTGCTTACTTCTGGAATTTCCCACTCCTCATCCTCAGTCAAATAGGCTGAGTTCTCACTCATGGTCCTCAGTCACATAGGCTATGATTTGAACCCACCAGTGACAGAAGAAGTCAGAAATGATGCTGACTAGCCTAGTCCAAGACACTGTGGCCTATATGCCCAGGTTTTTGGAGGTTACTCTCCTGAGTTCCTGCCAAAGTGAATACATTCCTTCAATTTTCCACACAGTCCCTGATGTGTGCTTTGTATGTGGTGGTTCCCATTCCCGTTTTCCCACAACAAAGAGAAAAGTCATTTATATCTAAAAGAAATAAAAATGCCACTTTTTATATGACTTTTTTATTCTTTTTTTTTTTGGTTTTTCAAGACAGGGTTTCTCTGTGGCTTTGGAGCCTGTCCTGGAACTAGTTCTTGTAAACCAGGCTGGGCTGGAACTAACAGAGATCTGCCTGCCTCTGCCTCCCGAGTGCTGGGATTAAAGGCGTGTGCCACCACCGCCCGGCGACTTTTTTATTCTTTTGGGATTTTTTTGGTTGTATATTTAAAACATACAATCAAAAATCTGATAGCATCCTGTTATGTGTGGGTGTGAGGAAACAGGACCTTTTCCCTATTACTGGTGGGATTGTAAATTGGTACTATTGGCCATGGATGTCATAGTAATAGCATTTGACAGGTTGCAAATGTACACAGTTTTCATTCCAGAATCTGATCTCTAGGAATTCATCCTGTGAATGTACCCATGTGTAAAGGTTGACACCCAGGAAAGTTTGTCATAAAAAGGAACTATAGCCAGCCCATTGGACTCTCAATAAGGTAGTACTTGAATAATCTTTGTGTTAGTTGTGGGCCCATATTTCATACAAGATATTTACAGGCAGGCATCCTGGCCATGCTTAATTTCCAGGGCAGCTTCAGACCTGCCAAACAAGCTAGCCATACTACAAAGGCCAGGAGGTATGGCTCCTTCCCCTTTATTATGATGTAGATCGCTTGGGAAGAAGTGTTGATTCCAAAGCTGGTGAATTAAGTTGCAGGTGTTTTCGCTAGCTCCATGTCCCCCGGAAAAGGAATATTAATGAGTATTCCACCTTGGTTTACCTGGGGGATAAGAGGTGTTTTGTATAATAAATGCGGGTAGATCTTCAGGATGGAGGAAGCCTGAGATGCCCTTCCGAGATGACTATGTGAACTGTGTCTCGTTATTCCACGCGCCTCTGTACCAATACACTTAGGGTAAAGTAATAGTTTCTATGTTGGGGCCATGGACCCTGACAGTTAGTTTGCTCTCTGTGGCTGTGATAAAGACCCTGAACAAAAGAAACTTTAGTAGGAAAGGGTTTATTTGGCTTACCTATCTTTAGTCAAGGTCCACTGAGGGAAGCCAAGACAGAATTCAAGGCAGAACCTGGAACAGAATCCATGGAGAAATGAATGCTTCTTATCGGCTTGCTCCCCATGGCTTGCTCCCCATGGCTTGCTCCCCATGGCTTGCTCCCCATGGCTTGCTGTTTGTTTTCTTATGTACCCCAGGACCACCTGACAAAGGGTATCACCACCCATAGTGGGTTGGGCCCTTCCACGTTAATCATTAATTAAGAAATTGTCTGTAGGCTTGCTTACAGGCCAATCTGATGGAGGCATTGTCTTAATTGAGATTCCCTATTCTTGGATGACTGTAGATGGAAGTTTCTGTCCTGTCTGGTCCTGCAGCTATTCAGTTCCAAAAACACACAGAGGCTTATATTAATTATAAACTGGTTGGCTTATTAGCTCAGGCTTATTATTAACTAGCTCTTACAACTTAAATTAACCCATTATTCTAATCAATGTTTAGCCACGTGGCTTGGTACATTACTCAATAAGGCATTCTCATCTTGCTTTCCTCTGCATCTGGCTGACGACAGCAGACTAAGGCTTTCCTCTTCCCAGAATTCTCCTTTTCTGGCCATCCTGCCTATACTTCCTGCCTGGCTACTGGCCAATCATCATTTTATTAAACCAATACAAGTGACAAATCTTTAAAGGGTACAAGAACATTATCCCATAGCAGTTGATTCTAGCTTCTGTCAGGTTGACAAAAACCAACCAGAACAATCCTGCATTGAAATATTGAAATACTGTGCAGCAACAGAATGATGAGGAATCTCTTCATAGTAATACAGAATAAGCTCCAGTATATCAGTATATGTTGTTGGGTCAAAATGCCAACATTCATACAGTTATCATTTTGTGTAAAAATGAAAATTACAACATATACCCATTTTCATGAATGATCTCTTTTTTTAGATTTGTTTATTTTTATTTTATATGCACCATTGTTTTGCCTACACGTATATCTGTGAAGGTGCCAGATCCCCTGGAATCAGAGCTACAAACGGTTGTGAGCTACTATGTGGATGCTGGGAACTGAACCTGGGTCCTCTGGAAAAGTAGCCAGTGCTCTTACCAATGAGCCATCTCTCCAGCCTCCATAAATTATCTCTTGAAGGATATTATTAATATTGGTTGCAAGTGGGAAAAGGAGTCTAGGAGTCTAGGCAATGTGACGGACACTTTTACTATATGATTTTAGTTATACTTTAGTTTTTTAATGATATGATTAAATTCCTTATTCAAAATAATATAATAATTATTTTTATTATTTGTGGTATTGGGATTAAACCCAGGGATCGCCATTCAAAGAACACACTGACCACTAAACTACCATCAAAATTGTATAACTTTTGGACTGGAGAGATGGTGCTGAGATTAAGTGTGCTGACTGCAGGGTTGGAGAGATGGCACAACAGTTAAGAGCACTGGCTGCCTTTCCAGAGGACCTGGGTTCAAACACTCCCAGCATCCACATGGCAGCTCACAACTGTCTGTAACTCAGTTTGGATCAGGAATCTAACACTGTCACACCAACGTGCTTAAAATTAAATAAATTATTTTTTAAAAAAAGAGTGCTGACTGCTCCTTGTTGTCCCCTCAAGGAAGGGAGAGACACCTCCCACAGGGACTTCAAGTGCCTTCTCCAGTTATTTCAACAATAAAGGTGGCATTCCTCAGGAGCATGTAGATCATGATGATTTTCATGCCAATCAACTGTTGAGCAAGATTAATGAACCACCAAGCCAGTTACCAGACAAGGTCTCCTCTTGGGTATCAAGTCTGCTGACAATTCACTTGAGAATCCCTTCTCCAAAGGATGCTTAAGTTCATCACAGTCTTCCCCCACTTCCCCATGGCTTCTCAGCCTGCATCTTCTGATGCCTACAGGAGCCCTTTTGGAAATCCTTTCGCCTAGTTTCCAACATTGTCATGCTGACTATCCAGAAGGACGAAAGACTGACTTTAGCCAAGGACAAAAGCTGAGAGCCTTGTTCCTTTCACGTTTGACATATTATCTGTTGCCTTACTTGTCTCTGCCTCTCATAAAATGCCTTATACTTTCTGTCTAGGCTGAAGAAACTGAAACTATGGCTTTACCTAAATTAAGCTCCTAAACTCTCTAGCTCAACTATAAATGAAGTAGCTTCCGTGCCAAATTCTTGTCCTTTGTGCCCTGTGACTCTTTCAGAATACTCCCCCTTCTGCTCTCCAGTTGGGAGGTGCAGCCACCTGAACCCTTCATGTCACACTACCTTAAGGAAATGCCCAAATCCTCGTAGCTCTAAGTCATTTGTTGTTCTTGGTGTGCAGAACAGCTTAAACATTCTGTTAGTAGGACAGCAGGACACCTTGCTTCCCATCCCCACTCAGAAAGAAGTGTTTTGAGTAAAATGAGAGCAAGACTAACTTCTCAATTACACGAGGATCTTTTCAAGATGACCATTGCTCTGCTAATTTTGTCCTTTACCAATTTAGCCCTCAGAGGTGATTATAGTTGACTTGAAATGGAGAAAATTCTAACTCCAAACATCGGGCATTATTCAACACTAATAAAACAATTTCTCCCTGTGGCCTCACATTGTTTTCATTCCAGAGAAAAATAACAACAAACAAAAACCTGTTACAAACTCAATGGATATAGTCAACCACATAACAATTACATTACGAACTCAATGAATATAGTAAACCACATAATAATTACATTACAAACTCATTGGATATAGTCAACCACATAACAAATGCATTACAAACTCAATGGACATAGTAAACCACATAACAATTATATTACAAACTCAGTGAATATAGTAAACCACATAGCAAATGGATTACAAACTCAGTGGATATTGTATACCACATAACAAGCACAACTAACTAATCAGACACAGAATGCAGGATAGACAGGGAAATAAAAAAAATGAAGGAAAGGTAAAGAGACAAGTATTACACAGTGAATGTACAGCTGGCAGATCTATTGGACTATCCATGGGAAGTGTATATGTGTTGGGAAGAGAGAGCCGCTTGTTCTTCTCAGCCACCTGGCTAGCTTAGCCCCAAAATAACCACACAGAAACTGTATTATTTAAATCACTGCTTGGCCCATCAGCTCTAGCTTCTTATTGGCTAATTATCACATCTTAATTTAACCCATCTCCACTAATCTGTGCATCACCATGAGGTCGTGGCCTACCAGCAAAGTTTCAGCCATCTGTCTCCTATGGCGGCTCCATGACTTCTCTCTGACTCCGCCCCTCCTTCTCCTAGCATTCAGCCTAGCTTTTCCTGCCTACCTAAGTTCTGCCTTGCTATAGGTCCAAAGCAGTTTCTTTATTCATTAATGGTAATCACAGCACAAAGAGGGGACTCCCACATCATATATGCACACTCCACCTGAACTAACCCATTTTTGCAGAGCTACGGGCATACTTGTCCTGTGGAAAAGTCACTGTCAATTCTGCAGAAATCTGAAATCATGGCTTTTCTCCATTCTATAATATCCCAGCAGTGTATAAACCTAACTTTTCCTGTGGGGTAACCATATACCTACCCCCACACCATGAATCTATGGTGGGAAAAGGATTCAGTCAAGCCTTTGTTCTCATAGCCAAAATCTACAATAAATAGTCCCCCACAAACTTTCTGTATTGACAGTAGTCACTGATAAGAAAGGAGCCTCATACAGGAGGTAATATGTCTGCTCTAACAGTAGACTCGGGAAGGTGTAATCTCCTGGTCTTCTGCTCTGACTTAACAGGCTACTAATATTCTGTATTACCCTTTACCTTGGTTTCAACTAACATAGAATCATAGCCCAGGAAATGAACTGTTTATACAGGAAAAAGGCCTGAGTCACTAAAACTAGCTTCGGAGAGAAAAATTCTCATGTGGGCACCCTGCTGGAGTCAAAATCAAGGTTCGCAGAAGAGACTCCTTTTAACTCAACCAGCGAGATGCTAATGCAAATCTCGAGCCTGCAGGTTAGTATAGCTGCCAAGGCTGTGTTCCCAGCCCCCAGCTGTAGGGAAATTCACAGCCACGCCCCCTCTGAGATGTAAAGCACCTCCTTGCTGGATTCATTAGTTTTTTGTGACTGTGAAAATGCATGCTTGATACTATTGTAACGACCTATGAGATTAACTTCTCTGTATGCCAATATAAACTGAAAGCTTTGTGAGATTACCCCTTTCTTTTTACCTCATTTTTAAACCTTGCTCCTGATGCCTTGCCCTTATGTCTAGCGCTTTGCCCTTATGCCCCTATGCTTCTTTTTTCCCTTCTTTCATTTCCCCCCACCGCCCGCCCAAGGAATAAAGAAACATGCAGGAAAAGCATGCCTGAGTCAATCAGTTAGTTCTACCCCTCAGATCCTATTCCCAAGCTAGTTTTTGCTTGTTGTAGAAGTCCTGTTCTGAACCCTGAGAGAGCGCTGAGGCTGGTACTCAGCACCTCCCGATAGTTAGGCCTTGGCAATGCTCTTGATTTAAGTTCTGTCTCTAAAATCTATGTTATTGCTGCGTATGATAGAGCACACTTGTTATTCCAGCACTTAGGAAGCAGAACTGTGAGGGTTTCAAATTCTAGGCCAGAGTGGGATGTATATCAAGTTTTAGGCCAGTCGGGCTTTAGCAAGTTCTAAATTAGCCTAGGTTACAAAGTAAGGGCTTGTTTAAAAAAAATAAACAAACAAAAAATTGATTAATTGAAACTTAATGCTGTTATTGTTACATAACAATGGTATAGCTGGAGAGATGGCTCAGTGGTTAAGAGCATTGCCTGCTCTTACAAAGGTCCTGAGTTCAATTCCCAGCAACCACATGGTGGCTCACAAACCCCTGTAATGAGGTCTGGTGCCCTCTTCTGTCCTGCAGGCAGACACGCAGACAGAACATTGTATATATAATAAATAAATAAATATTTAAAAAACGGGGGCTGGAGAGATGGGCTCAGTGGTTAAGAGCACTGACTGCTCTTCCAGAGACCTAGGTTCAATTCCCAGCACCCACATGGCAGCTCACAACTGTCTGAAGATCCAGTTCCAGGGGATCTGACACTTGACACCAATGCACATAAAATAAAAGTTAAGTAAACCATAAAAAGTATTTTAAAAAAAAGAAAGAAAAAAACAGTAGTATATAACTAAAAATGATTTATTTTATGTGCATGAGTGTCTTGTTTGCATGTATGTTTGTACTATATGAATGCTTGGTTTGCGTGGATGGCCAGAAGGTGGTATCAGATCTCCTGGGACTGGAGTTATAGAAGAGTGTGAGCTGCCATATGGGTGCTCGGAATAGAACCCCAGAGAGCTCTTAAGCACCGAGCTATCTTTCCAGCCATATATATTGGAGACAGGGTCTCTTTACATAGCCCTGGCTGTCCTTGAACTCACTATGTAGACCAAGCTGGCCACGCTGCCCAACTGTCAATTTATATAAGTGTAATGTCTTAGTAATATGCACAATTCATAAAGCAACATAATATTTCACACTAGTTGCTCATTCAGATCATTTATGTTTACTCATATTACAAATGACCCAGCCGGGTGGCAGTGGCACATGCCTTTAATCCCAGCACTTGTGAGGCAGAGGCAGGCGGATCTCTGTGAGTTCGAGGCCAGCCTGGTCTATAGAGCGAGGTAGGTCCAGGGCAGCCAAAGAAACTGTAAATAAGCACCAATTAAATGATTTCCTTTATAAGAGTTGCTGTGGTCATGGTGTCTTTTCACAGCAGCAATAGAAACCCTAACTTAGACACAGCAGTACTGGCAGGGCGCCAGGATGCCTGTCTCTCTAAGCCGGGCAATATGAATTGCAATTTCCCTTCTTGTTTCCAGGATCATGGGGTATTGCTTAATCTGGACAGCGGTAACTGAACTGGTTAGTTAAACAATTATAGGAACTTGGCATTGGGTCAGTCCTTGGAGGCTGTTTGCTGCCCATTCCCCTGGGAATCTGTTGTATAGTCCAACTGTATCTTTTGATTAGGGCAGGACTTTCAGTTAGGAGATATTCTTTTGACAGAGGCCAAGACACCACAAGTTGTTGGGTACCTGCCATCAGAGAAGGTGGAAATGGTTTTCAGTTTATGTAGAAGTTTTTGTCTCTCAATCAGTTTTTGGTTGTTAAATATCTTTTAAACTACCCCCAGTAACTGGGATGTACTTATACCTTTAATTTTTAAAAATTATGTCTTTTATAACTCTTTCCTAATATCTGGGGATATCTGGGTGACAAAGGAAATCTTTTGAGCAGCTGTTTTTAATCTTTCTAGAAAGTACCTGGTCAAAATTGTTTAAAATCTTTTTGGACAGAATGGAAATTCATTCTATCCAGGCTCCTTGTCTGTCAGCGTTTTACCTGCCCATCCCAGGGGCGTTTTTTCTCCTTTTTTATTTTAAAGAGAATGGTGGGTTTGAGTTTCTCAATTATATGGATTATTGGTTGAAAAGCAGACATAAATCATGAAAGAAAGGTGTGGAACTTGCTCTTTTTTCTTTCTACAGCTACAAATTACAAGGTGATGTTTCTCTGATTTCCCTCTCTGCTTCTTTATCCTTTGTGTATAGGAGGGCTACTGATTTTTTTGAGTTGATCTTGTATCCTGCCACATCACTGAAGGTATTTATCAGCTGTAGGAGTTCTTTGGTAGAGTTTTTGGGGTCACTTATGTACAATATCATATCATCTGCAAATAACAAAAGTTTGACTTCTTCCTTTCCAATTCGAATACCCATCATCTCCTTATTCTGTCTTATAGCTATTGCTAGGACTTCAAGCAGTATATTAAAGAGATATGGGGAGAGTGGAAATCCTTGTCTTGTTCCTAATTTTAGTGGAATCGCTTTGAGTTTCTCTCCATTTAATTTGATGTCCCTAGAGCC
Source organism: Ondatra zibethicus (assembly GCA_004026605.1). NCBI lineage: Eukaryota > Metazoa > Chordata > Mammalia > Rodentia > Cricetidae > Ondatra > Ondatra zibethicus. Next base: position 21,162 of record PVIU01005571.1, on the reverse strand, counting down.
TCAGCCCTGGAACAGGCTGAGTTGGGGGATCCTAGGATGCCGCAGCTGGGAAGGGGTGCTTGGGAGCAAGTTGGGGTGGGATACGTAGAAAAAGCCAGTAGCCAGGGAGAAGCCCTGCTGAATGGCCAGAAAGCTTAGGGGATTCGAGGGCACCTGTACTCCCTTCCCGGGGCATCTGGCCGGGCAGGCACACACTTACCACTCCGGATGGATCTACTGGTATTCTGTAGCTAAGATCTTTATTGATGTCCATGGCCCATGTTGTTGCCAAAAGCCACAAAGATGCCTTGGGTTTTGGGCTGACATCTGAGGCTATTTTGATGCCTGAGGGTCATGCTGCTGCTAGGACCAGACACATCCAGGTGGCCTGCACCGCCATCTGGGGCCGTAGTGACATCAGGGCCCAGACAGCCGTGGGGGGGACGAGGGCATGTCAGGGTCTGTATGTCTGGGTCTGTGGCCCTACTGCAACCAGGCTGTGTGTTGATGTTTGTGACTCCTGCTACCTTTGAAGGCCAAGTGACTGCCTGGGGTCTGGGCTACCACCTAGACCATGTTCGAGTCCAGAGACCACACTACTTATGGGCCCACTCTGATCTGAGAGGCTTTGCACTGCCACTGGGGGCCATGGTGACAACTGGACCCAAGCTGCTGCTGCTGTCTGTGTCTGGGTCCATGGTTCTGATGCATCTATGGTCTGTGTTGATGTCTGTTGCCTGTGTTACCACAGAGTCCCATGCAAACCATGTGTTGAAGCATAGGGCTATGCTGAATTGGTATTGCACCTCCCTGGCACAGGAAGAGTTGCCTCCCAAACTGGAGAAATGATTCTCCCCCCACTGTTCCCACCCCTCATAGAAAGCTGCCTCCCCGTATCCCTCACCAAGGGCTTGAGAGAGCTGACTCCACACCTCAGCTGATAGAATTGGTCCCAGCAGCCCAGACTGACCAACTCAGCTACCACCCAGGCACACATCCAGAACTTAGTTAGCACTCCCCAGCATCTACCCCATCTATGACTTGCTGGAGCACGTGAAAAGACTGGTCCTGTAGAACCAGAACCTGGGGATCTCCATGATTCGGGGCAGCAGAAGGATATCCAGGAGGAGGTTAGGTGAGGGGCCAGTGATGATGGTGTACCAGAGGCCAGAGGCCTTGAACCTGACCAGTGACTCACTGCAATGAGCATTTGTAAGTAAAGCTGTTTGAACAAAAGAGTATATATTCTGCATGATACACAATAGCTTCTAACTCCATTAAGACAAATCAAGAGGCGATGGAGAGGCGGGAAAGTTGGAGAAGGAAAGTGGTTTTTCTTTCTTTCTTTGTTTGCTTTTTGTTTGTTTTGTCTTTTTGGTTTTCTTGCTTCTATGTCTTAATTAATATTCTTGTTTGTATTTGTATTTGCATTTTTAAAAGTTTTTCCTTTGGAGGGGAAGGGTGAATACAGAGGGACTGGGAAATGAGTGGGATTGGGTGTATGATGTAAAATTCCCAAAGAATCAATAAACATTATGCTTAAAATAAAAGAGATTTTTGAGGGCACACGCCTTTAATCCCAGCACTTGGGAGGCAGAGGCAGGCAGATCTCTGTGAGTTTGAGGCCAGCCTGGGCTACAGAGCGAGTTCCAGGACTGGCTCCATTGCTACTGAGAAACCCTGTCTCAAAAAGCCAAAATAAATAAACAAACAAACAAATAAACAAATAAATAAATAAACAAATAAATAAAATGTTTTTTGCATAAAAGAAATAAAAATATAATATTAAATAAGTATAATATTAAATAAGTAATCACGTGGGTATGGAGGGCTTGGACAATCCACTGGAAACACAGCCCTGTACTGGCCCTGTTATGGGGGCCACAGAGGTATAGTGGGGGTGCTGTTTACTCAGCCAGATTTTGGGTGGACCCGGCAAAGCAAACAAGCCAGGAGATACAGTTCTGCACGCTGCTGCCTGGAAGGGTTCTGCAGACATTGTCCACTTGCTACTGGCAAAAGCTTTGAGGACAGACTTAAGAAACACTGATAAGGATCTGGCCTCTGACATGGCCTCCAATGTCACCTGTGAATCACTTATGAAAAAGAATCAGGGAGCAGATGGGGTTCGAACATTAAGCAAGTATTATTCCCCCCAGCAACATAATATTTTTATTAGTTATTTGGGAATTTCATACAATCCACTTGCTTCACATTCTTCCCAGGTTAACCTTCCCACCCTTGTGCCCCCACCTCACCCTTCCTGCCGCCCCCCAAACCAACTCCATCAAGTCTACTTTGTATTGCCTATATACTTGCCTCTTTCTTTTTCTTTTTCTTTTTTTTTTTTTTTTTTGGTTTTTCGAGACAGGGTTTCTCTGTGGCTTTGGAGCCTGTCCTGAAGTAACTCTTGTAGCCCAGGCTGGCCTCGAACTCACAGAGATCTGCCTGCCTCTGCCTCCCGAGTGCTGGGATTAAAGGCGTACGCTACCACTGCTCAGCATTGCCTATATACTTATTGGAGCATGATCAAACTTCCAGTGGTCTTAAAGAAAACCAAGTGTCGTCATCATTGTTGTCATCATGTCTGGTTGTGCCCCCACACCTCGCCTGAAGCCATCAACTGTGAAGAGCTGTGACGAGGGTTCAGACTGATCCCTTCTCGAGCTGCTTTGATCACTAAACTTCTTTTGCTTTTGTCATTCCCAAACCTTGGTTGTGTTACCAGAAGAATCTTGTTAACTTCTTTCTAAAGTGGGTTTGAACATGGTACTCCTGCACCGTGATCTGTGGCGAGTCTGCTTGTCCATGAGCGATGCTCGCCTGTGGCTTGCCAATAAGTGGCCTGACACTTTTATGTTCACTGGAGCAGAACAACAGCAAAAAGATTATTTCTATTTGTCAAGCTAAAGGAATGTTAATACTTTTCTTTCTTTTAAAAATATCAGTATTTCTAAGACAGTTCTTTAACTCAAGGATTGTGATATCCCGAGTGGGTTTTTCAAGTAGGTCAAAATTCTCAATGGAAAGTTGTCAGCTATTCTGACAAAATGAAAACAAAATGATAATGAAAATGGACATTTAAAGAGAGATTAAAAAAATAGGCTTCCTGCAGCATCCATCTGGGAGGGGTCAGTGGCTCCTGCGCTGTGGAGATTTACTGGTGGAGATGGCAGGTTCCACACTGCCCTAGAGACTGCCCGGTTCAGGTAAGCGCAGTCGCCTGAAGCTGCCTTCTAATGAGGCTGTGTCTCTGTCCTTGTGGTCCTCTGCTCGGCTGCACAGTCAGCTCCTCGATACCCCCAGCCCCAGCCCCATGGCCGTCCACATGCCTGCTATGGTGAAGATTGAGAAGCCCTGTCAGAAGAACCTGACTGAGCGCAGCTCTTCACCTACAGCCCGAACAGCAGAGAGCTCCAGAGATGCACAGCCAAGACGAGGGTCTGATCTTCCTCTTATACAGAGGGGTCTTTAAAAATAGGCTCCTGGCTGCTCTCTTCTCATTCTCAATGTGGGCCCCATGCTACAGACTCTGAATGATGAAGTTTTGAAATATTAAGAACAGATTCCTAGTTCAAGACTTAGGGTTTATCTAAATTCGCTGAGCAACTCAGAACAGACATATAGGGCTTTTTGGAAACTGTTCAGGAGTTCCTAAAGCCACATCCTTTAGAAGAACAGAAGCATCTCACAGCCTGCCCTGAAGAAGCACTTTTTGTGAAGAAGGGTCCAGCATGTCAACTTCCTGTTTCTTTCAAGAATGTAGTGATGTGCAGGATACTGTTTGGAGGTCTCCAAAGGACAATCTTGTGAAAAACGAACAGAATAATTGCATTTAAACCACAAGGAGAACCAAAAAAAAAAATCTTGAAAGTGTTGGGCAATGGTGGCACACGCCTTTAATCCCAGCACCCGGGAGGCAGAGGCAGGTGGATCTCTGTGAGTTCGAGGCCAGCCTGGTCTACAGAGTGAGTTCCAGGACAGACAAGGTGACACAGAGAAACCTTGTGTCAAAAAATCAAAAACAAAACAAAACAAAAAGCCAGAAGGAGACCCACAGCACAGATAAGATTCACAGTAGAGGTGAAGTAATGACATTCCTTAGTTACCTTCCAGGTCTAAAGTTACCGAGAAAGAAGTAACAGTTAGTTGCACACAAAATTGATGGATCTCACCAGCTAAAAACCAAGGGCAAACATGACAAGTTGTAAGGATGAGTTATGTTCAGAGTCACAGTGCCTGCTTAGGAGAAGGGCAGCACTAGAAATGTGGTGCCGTCTGTTTCCATTTGTGTCAGCCGGACCTGCCATTCTTGGATTCTGAGGCCACCCGGGGAGAGGTAGTGTGCATACCGCAATGTGCTTCTAGAGCACGAGGTTCAGTGTCCTCTAAAGTAATTCCCTGCTGCCTCTGCTGCCCTTTGGAATAGTGCACAGCCACCAGGTAGGGACCAGTGAGCTCCCAATTTCAAACATGCGTATGCACGCATGTGTGTGTGTGTGTGTTCATGTGAGTGCATGTGTATTGTCTTCTTATGTAGTATAATTGCCAAACATCTAAAGATTAATGTGTTGTGTGTATGTAATATTTCATGCATTTAATACTAGTATTAAATGCATTTTGATACCAACAAAGTTTTTGTTTGTTTGTTTTTCAAGACAGGGTTTCTCTGGGTAGTCCTGGCTGTCCTGGAACTCCCTTTGTAGACTAGGCTGGCCTCAAACTCACAGAGATCCACATATCTGCCTCTCGAGTTTTGGAGTTAAAAGCCTACACCACCACCGCCTGGCACCAGCAAAGTTTTAGAGATAAAATAGTTCCCTGCCAACAGCAGGTAACTTTATAGCTTCAGGAAATGTGTGTGGAGAAATTCTGTGTGTGAGGAAAAAGAAAATAAAAGTGCATCTGAAAGAAAAGAAATAGATCATTAAATCTCATTTACCATTCTTTATACAGATGCTATTATCTGCTGATTTAAGAACAGCAATGCCCAACAGAATTTTCTGTTGTAATGTAATGTTCTATTTGCATTGTGTCCCATAAAGTGGCCCCTAGACGCATGGCACCTGCATGAATCTAATAAGCTTTTCCCATGGAGAAAGATGGCTATTTTAGTAAGGGTTTCTATTCATGTGCTAAAACACAATGACCAAAATCAGCTTGGGGCGAAAAGGGTTTATTTCATCTTGCAGCTTGTAGTCCATCATCCAGAGAAGTGGGGGCAGGAACTCAAGGTAGAAACTGATGTGGAGGAGTGCTGTTTACTGGCTTGTTCCTCTTGGTTTTCTCAGCCTACTTTCATATACCATCCAGGACCTCCAGCCAAAAGGGTGGCGTGGCCCGCAGTGATCTGGACCCATGCACATCAATCATTAATCAAGAAAATGCACTGCACTTCTGTTAGCTAGGCTTCTGTCCGAAAGGTAGAGGGTCGACCCACCCTTCCCTGTTTTCCATGACTTGCACCTAACCCAGAACTCTGCAACCTTCTACATGATTTCCCCATGTAAAACACAGTCTGTCGCCTAGGTGGTTGTGGTGCATAACTTTAACCCCAGCACTCAGGAGGCAGAGGCAGGAGGATCTCTGTAAATTCGAGGCCAGCCTGTTCTACAGAGTGAGTTCCAGGACAGCCAGGCCTGTTGCACAGTGAGACCCTGTCTCAAAAACAACAACAAAACCACAGTCCGTCTCCAAGGCACTGAAGACAAGGCATAGGTGGCCAGTGACCTAACACATTTCTTGGCCTTGGCTGTTTCTCCCTCAGGCATTTTTCACCGCTTGGTGGTACTCTATAGCAAGTTCCTTGTCTATAATCTCCCTCCAACAGTCCCTCAAGTCTCCTGGTTCCTACCACTCTGTTTTTGAACTGATTTCTGCACTGTCTCCCCTAGAGCCAGGGAGGCCCTGCCCTGAGGCCAGATTTCCACAACCTGACTAACCTGTCTAAAGGACAGCTGTCCCCTAAAGGAGGGTTTGCACTCAGCTCTGCAAGCTATTAGTACTGTACAGGTCATGGCAAGCAGACCATCCTGCCCCTGAGGATACCCTGTGCAGAGGAGAACGAAGGTTACTGAACAGATGGATCCTGGATTATCTCAGCAGGCTCTGTCTTCAGAAAATTCCTTAAATGGAAAAAGGCAGCAGAGGAGTTGGTGTGGAAGACACTTGAAAGACAACAGCCACTTGGGAAGGAAAAGGTCACAAGTCAAGGGACACAGGCAACCTGCTGTGCAACACTTATACCAGAGTACCCCAAAGGAGCTTAGTCTTGGTGACACCCTGACCTAACCCAGAATGACTAGCACAAGTCATGGCCAACAACTGTCAGGTAGTAAAACCACACGAAGCCATTATACTTGTAATTTGTAGCTGTAGAAAGAACCAGGAACTGGGGGCGTGGAAGCTTCCCTCATTTTCCATTTCCTCAACAGCTTGTCTTCGTCAAACGTCCACAGTGGGAGCCGAGGCCGCTCCATGGAGACTGGGTTTCAGAGACCAGCCTGTCAGTGACCAGCAAGGGAAAGCACTCCAGGCTGACCACAAGATTAACGTGGCCTGTGGCCTGTGTGAGGCTAAGCTGAGGTTAACATAGGCGCACTGGGAATTTTCTGGGCCAAGGTTGGAAGCTGATACCAACACGGGCAATCTCGAGGCAGGAGAATGATTTACAAAGCATCATTCCTTTTAAAAGGAAATGTAGCGAAGGTGCCCAGAAGGTGGCTGCAGCTGAGGATGTATCCTGTCCGGATCTCAAGGACAGACAGGCCAGCACAGATGCCTGAATACTAACATTCCTCCTCTTCCACAAAATTGAACCAGTGGAATGGCTGCATGTGGAGAATGAATTCAGCAACACAGACATGGAGACCTAGTGAAATCCTAAGTTCCGGGACACAACACAGCAAGAGAAAGAGAGTGCCCCAGGCCTTGTCTTCGGGCACCCTGGTTAAGAAGGGGAAATCTACTCCAATTGAACTCTAAGAGAACAGGTCTCAGCCGGCCCCGCTAGTGCAGTAGCTGGCATTGCGTAGTCAAGCTACTTAAAGAGCTAAGCGACTTGGCGTCACGCAGCTCCTGATCTTTAGAAAAGGAGTACGGTACATTTCACAGAGAAATTTAGGGGAACCCATGCTAGGAACCATCTCAAGAATGGTACGATTATTTGTACTGATCCGAGGGTGGAAAGCTCTGCATATTCCCATCTCCAGAACACTGCAGTACGGCATCAGTGGCTGGTAGACTGCCACGTGAGACGGGCGTGGCTCTGGGAAATGACACTAGTACGAACTGGCTGAGAATTCTGGGCCGTGGGGAATGTGAGCTGTGATGTGGAGGGCAGTAGAGTCAGTCAGTCAGGGAGCCTGCCCTCTGAGTCTAAGGACGTAACTAAAGGTTTCCAGTGTGTACCGTGTGCAGAAAACCAGGATCAAGAGTGGCAGATCCAAAGATTCAAATGGCCCCACTCCCAACACAGAATGCCACAGTTCTATGCCCCATGAAAGCCTCAAGAGTGTCTGGGAGTCTGCAACTCTGCTTTGTGCTGTCCTTGGTTTGCACAGCCTAATAACCTCCCGAGAGAATCTCTGCCTGGTGCAAGTCAGCTGAAAAGAAGTTTAGCTAACTTTTGCCACCCTCCTTTGTTGTAGGAGGAGCGGGCTGCGTCCGGCAGCCAGGCTAGCTTAACCCCCGAAATAACCACACAGAAAACGGTATTCATTTAAACACTGCCTGGCCCATTAGCTCTAGCCTCTTATTGGCTAACTCTCACATCTTGATTTAACCCATTTCTAATAATCTGTATGTCACCATGAGGTCGTGGCTTACCGGGAAAGATTCAGCATGTCTGACCTGGCATCTTCATGGCAGCTTTCTCTCTGCCTTCCTCCTAGCATTCTGTTCTGTCTTCCCCGCCTATCTAAGTTCTGCCCTATCAAAGGGCCAAGGCAGTTTCTTTATTCAACCAATGAAAGCAACACATAGTCAGAAGAACCTCCTACACCACTCCTTTATGCTGGATACTTCGCAAATTCTGAAACAGAAAGAATATGAATCTCCATGGCAAACCCTAAAAAGCCCCACAGTGAAGCAGTGCTCAGCATACGTCATGATCATCTGCCTTCTTTTGCTTTTTTAGTCACCTTGGCTGGGGAAAATCGTTTTTTCTTTTAAAAAAAAATTCTGTATGGTTTTTTCTTTCTTTCCTTTTCTTTCTTTCTTCCTTTCTTTTCTTCTTCTTTTTTTTTTTTTTTGGTTTTTTGAGACAGGGTTTCTCTGTGGCTTTGGAGCCTGTCCTGGAATTAGCTCTTGCAGACCAGGCTGGCCTCAAACTCACAGAGATCCGCCTGCCTCTGACCCCCCAAGTGCTGGGATTAAAGGCATGTGCCACCACTGCCCAGCCGGTTTTTTCTTTGTGTATTTTATTTTTTAATCCTTTTCTGTCATTCTCCTGATTACTGAAGATGTTTTTGTATTTAAATCTTTTCTGTGGTGCTACAAACCTCAGGCCCTCTGTGCATTGGATAGGCTCTCTGCTAATGAGGTACACTACTAACTAGTCCAGTTGAGAGTAATTATAGCAAACTGCAGCCTCTGTCCATTCCTGTTCAAACACTACTTCAACTTAAAGAATAGGAAGACAAAACCCCTGAGTCATGGATCCTTCCACAGGCAGCATCAACGATGAGGAACTCAGTTACAACTCCAGAGCAGATATCAAAATGAAGCAGAAAGAAATAATGCACATTTTCTTTCTTTGTTAGTTTGTTCTGCTCAGTGATGCCCTAAATTCTTTTTTCCAAAGGTTTTTTATTAGCATATGTTAATTATATCTAATAATGATGGACTATGGAACATCTTACAATTTTCTTTCTTTTTCCCTTCCTCCCTCCCTCTCTCTCTCTCTCTCTCTCTCTCTCTCTCTCTCTCTCTCTCTCTCTCTCTTTCTTTCTGTTTTCAATATAGGGTTTCTCAGTGTAGCCCTGCTGTCTTGGAACTCATTCTGTAGACCAGGCTAGCCTTGAACTCACAGAGATACACCTGCTTCTGCCTCCAAGTGCTGGGATTCAAGGCATGTGCTACCATCACCCACCTTCATTTCACAATTTTTAAAACATCTTAAATTTTTAATCTTCAAAAAACTATTATTATTCCAAAATCACTATGATTTGCTTAGAAAAATTGGTGTGTATCTTCAAAGTGTTTTCCTTTAACAGAATTTAGCTTTATAGTATCTAAACACTAAAGACTTTTTCAAAGTCAGAATCCAGCACAAGTCAAGGAAATCCATTCATACTCCATGCCCTTCTCCTATAGGAGCCAGCATTGCTGCATTACTGACATTTAGTAAAATCTGATCTAATAGAGTAGTCCTCCCTTCCAGTGTGATCTCAGACTCTGTCACTTCTTGTAGCAACATATTGACAAGGTCATTCAATCCTAGAAGTGCACCAACAATTTCTTTATCGCTCTTCATTGCAGTGTAGATGCTTTTTTCTTTCTTTTTTGTTTTGTTTTTGTTTTTAGAGACAGGGTTTCTCTGTAGCTTTGGAGCCTGTCCTGGAACTAGCTCTTGTAGACCAGGCTGGCCTTGAACTCACAAAGATCAGCCTACCTCTCCCTCCCGAGTGTTGGAATTAAAGGCATGTACCACCATGCCCAGCTCTAGTATGAATTCTTGAGCCTATACGCGTGTCCACAAGCTCCAATGGCAGAAGCTGTGACAAGTTCGTGCTTGAGTTAGTCACCATGGTCATTCCAGAAGCCCAGGTCACAAATCTGAGTGTGATCCTTACACAGGGGCCGTGCCATTCTTTTCTGTATTGTTCCGATTTTAGTATATGTGCTGTCAAAGCAAGCACACATTGTACAACATTTTTGTTTGTTTGAGACACATTCTCATTATGTAGCTCTGGTTGGCCTTGAACTTGCAGAGATCTGCTGTCCTCTGCATCTCCAGTGCTGACATTAAAGACATGTGCCACCAAGCCTGGCTTAAATTACATAACTTTTGATTGCAATATATTTGCGTGGGTCTTTTCATTGGCTAAACCTGTATCCCATAAAACTGTATTGCTGATAAGAGTAGATGTAAGAGGGATTCAGGCTCCAGACTCTCAGCTTTACACAAGAAATACTTGAATGTGTTTCTGTGTATAATCAGAAGACAAGAGCTTAAGGTCCTTTATAACTGATACATCCCATATCAGAAACTCTTTCAAATGTCAGTACCAATATCAATAGAGTCTTTGGAAAGCTCTATCACCTATTAGAGGTCACCACTTCTGTAATTGAAGTGCTCATAGTGATGACACCCACAAAACCGCTGCTTATGTTGTGCTTGCTTGATTATGAGAGTATCTCCATTCTTTCAAGACCTACATAGACAGTGTGGTCTTGCAGACTCCAGCATGGTGTGCATTGTTCCCAAATCCCTAATCACATCCAAAGATGCCATAGGAACTCACACTAGAATGCCCAGGTAGGAATAATCTCAGCATTATTAATCAACAAACCAATACCTCAGGTACATTGTCTAGGGGGAAAGCCACTTATTAGGAAGTCCACCACATAAATTCTGAAGAAATAGCTCAGCAGGTGTGCAAATTTCAACACATAAGCACAAGAAATATGAAAAAGAAGGCAATATGAAAACTCCTAACATTTATACTTCTTTAGTAACAGACTCGAAAGATATTGAAGTAGATGAAGTGCCTGATAAAAGTTTCAAAAGAATGATAATTTAAAAACTAGTTGAAATCTGAGAAAATGCAGGTAAACAGATGAATGAAATAAAGAAGATAATGAGGGATACGAGTGAGGAATTCAGCAGAGAAAGATAGTGATAGAAACAGACAGAACTCTTGGAAATAAAGAGCTCATTAAGTCACTTAATAAATTCATTTGAGGAACTGGCAAGATAGTTCAGTAGCTAAAAGCACTTTCTGTGAATTCTGAAAACTGAGTTCAATTCTCAGAACTTTTGTAAGGGTAAAAAAGTGGACCAGCTCCACAGAGTTATTTCCCGATCTCTGCTTTCGTATTCTGGTATGCACATACACCACACAATCACCACACACACACACACACACACACACACACACACACACACACACACACACACACAGACGCACGCACGCACGCACACACACACACACGCACACACACACACACACACACTTAAAAATTCAGTTGAGAGCTTGAGAGATTGCTCAGTGGGTAAGAACTCTTATGGATCTTTCAGAGGACTTGGGTTCTGTTCGTAGTATTCACATGTTGGCTTACAACCATTCATAACTCCAGTTCCAGGGGAGCCAATACCCTCTTCTGACTCCTGCTGGCACCAGGAATTCTTATAGGTAGGCAAAACACTTATAAATATATCATCTTTAAAAAATGTATAAACATTTTTAAAAACCTAACCCAATAATTAAAAAGAATTAAGTAGACAGTCTCAAAAACCAAACTAAGTGGGGAAATAAAGGCAGAACTTAAAGATAGATCTTTTGATACACTATAGCTACATAAAACCAAGGGAAAATAAGAAATAATAAAGGAACATTCTCCAAGCTCTGTAGAACAATATTTAAAAAGCCAAGCATCTACACAGTCAGCATGCCAAAATGAGAAAACTGAAGGTTGAAGTCACAGAATATCTATTCTACAGAATAATAGCAGAAAAATTACAACTCTTGGAAGAAACTTGGACAAGCAGATACTGTAGGCCTTTAGAACCCAAATCATATGACTGAGAAATGTGCCAAGTCACATTTAAAGGCAAACCTATTAAAAAACAGAAGATTCCTCCACAAAATCCTAAAATTGGGGTAAGGGTATAATTCAGTTGGTGTATCCAACCTGAAGTTCATGAGCCACATGCAGCTGCATGTAGCGAGAATAGTTCAGGATTTGGCACAACACAAACTTATAAACTTAAAATATCAGGAGTTTTTTCAGCAATTTTTTTGGCAATGCGATTGTGCAGTTCTTGGCCATGAATGTTGTAGGTGACATTACAGCATCGTAAGGCTCGACACATCTAAAGGGGTTAAAACATAATACCTCCGAATACACTAACTGCAAGATATTAGTCTTACCTGCAAAGGCACATGCAGACTAAAAGTGAAAAACTAACAAACTAACAAAAAAAAAACCAAAATCATATTGTCATGGCATGGAATCTGAAGACAATTAAGAGTAGCTAAACTTTTATCCAATAAAACATGTTATAACACGTGTAAGATACATAGCGTCCAGGGATAAATTTCTGAGGAATATGTAGATAAGGTAGGATGACTAACAGGGTAAAGACTGCTAATCTTCCAGGAACCCAAACTGAAAGCTGCAAGAGAAGTGGCCCCACATACTTGTCCTCTGACCTCCACACATGCACTGAGGGGTGTGTGCCTGTGTGTGTGCAATGCACTCACACACAAAATATTTTTTGTTTTATTTTTCGAGACAGGGTTTCTCTGTGGCTTTGGAGCCTGTCCTGGAACTAGCTCTTGTAGGCCAGGCTGGCCTCAAACTCACAGAGATCCTCCTGCCTCTGCCTCCCGAGTGCTGGGATTAAAGGTGTGCGCCACCACCACCCAGTCACACAAAATAAAAACTAAAAAAATACACAATAACTGCAATCTTTATGCATTGAACAAAGCATACCCAATTTTATAAATCAGTTATTACTAGAGCTAAGGAGAGAGATGAGGTTCAATGCAGTAACAGTGGATGATTCCAGTACTCCACAATCACCAAGAGACAGATCATACAAAGAAAACATCATAGTTAAATTGCATTTTTGAGCAAATTGGCTTAACATTTACAGCAAATTCCATCCAACAGCTTCAGAATGCGTTTCCTTTTCATCAGTATTAAGCTGTTCTAAGATGGAGTCACCTAAGACACCAAGATGGACCACACACATGGTCCTTGGGGGAAATGGAAACTGAACATTCTGCGCTTCTTAAAAGTCTGTTGAGCCCTTGCCTCAGCAGAACAGCTTGACCACCTGCAGTCCTCACAGCTAGAGCCTCCCCTTGTAAACCTTTGCCTTCAGCAGTCCCTTTTGACTGGAACAATTCCTTTTTCCTTTAACATAGTTCCCCCATCCTCGTGCCCAACTAAAATCACCTTTAAAACCTCAAACTCCCCTTGCCTTTCAGCCTCCTTGTGGCTCTCGTGGTCTTGTTCCCTCATTAAGCCTCACAATCAGCTCACGACACTTTTTCTATGCTAGGACAGATATTTAGGAACAAAACAAAATTAAACAAAAATTATAAGTGAAACAATATCTTGTAGAAATTATACAAATACATGGAAACTGATTAACACAAGTCAATAGTGGGTCATTTCAAAAACAGAGGTTCAATATACTCAAACTTACAGGGCACAGAAAAGGTGGCAGTAAAAGAAAAGTTTAGTGCAAAGAATACCTACATTTAAAATACAAATAATAGCATAACGATGCATCTCATGGGCTTAGAAAAGGAGGAACAAATCAAACCCAAAGTCAGTAGAAAAAAACAGATAATAAACTTGAGTAGAAATAAATGAAGTAGACACTAAAAGATCAATACAAAAGATCAATGAAACAAATATTGTTTATTTGCAAAGATAAATGAGATTGGCAAACTTTTAGTGAGAGTAGCCAAAACAAAGTGAGAGGGGAGATCCAGACGAGTAAGACTAGAAAAGATCCAGACGAGTAAGACTAGAAAAGATCCAGACGAGTAAGACTAGAAAAGATCCAGACGAGTAAGACTAGAAAAGATCCAGACGAGTAAGACTAGAAAAGATCCAGACGAGTAAGACTAAGAAAGATTCAGATGAGTAAGACTAAGAAAGATCCAGATGAGTAAGACTAAGAAAGATCCAGATGAGTAAGACTAGAAAAGATCCAGACGAATAAGACTAGAAAAGATCCAGACGAGTAAGACTAGAAAAGATCCAGATGAGTAAGACTAGAAAAGATCCAGACGAGTAAGACTAAGAAAGATTCAGATGAGTAAGACTAAGAAAGATCCAGATGAGTAAGACTAAGAAAGATCCAGATGAGTAAGACTAGAAAAGATCCAGACGAGTAAGACTAGAAAAGATCCAGACGAGTAAGACTAAGAAAGATTCAGATGAGTAAGACCAAGAAAGATCCAGACGAGTAAGACTGGTGGGAGTGCAAATGTGTATGGCCACTTTGCAAATTAATATGGCAGTTTCTCAGAAAATTGGGAATCTCTTTTTTCTTTTCCTCTTTCCTTTTTTTCTTTTTTCTTTAACCTTGCCTTCCTCTTTCTGTATTCTCTCCGTTTCCCTCCTTCAGCTCACTCTTTTACTTTGCTTTGTTGATTTTAATTTTCCAGTTTATTCTACATAATTGTTGTTCCTTACTTTTCAATGGCTAATAGTGAGGCAGTAGTTACCCTTAAAAGATATTTATTGCGTTTCTATATGTGCTTTTTTGTGGTTGTGGTGATGTTATAGAAGTTCCCTTTTATGCTTGAAACAATATTGAGGATTGACTACTAAAAAGAAGGCTGACCATGAAGGAGATCCACATATAAAACCAAGGAACTATTCATTCCTATGGATGTGCAAACTGCAACAAAACACCAAGAGCTATGAAAGAGCCATACATCATGACTCATCTAGATTTCCTAACTCTTTGAGAGATGAAACTAAAGATAGTGAAATAGTTGGAACTCAGACAAAGCGCTGAAAAGTCTGACTTAAAAATGTAGGGCTGGAGACCTGGCTCAATGGCTGGTCATAGGTACTTGCTACTCTTACTAAAGACCAGGGTTTGGTTACCAGCACTCAACATGGAAGGTCTCAACCATCTTTACATTCAGTGTCAGGGGATCTAATGCCTTCTTCTAGCCTCCATGGGCACTGCATGTGTGTGGTGCATTTATATATATCCAGGCAAAACACTCCTACACATAAAATAAATAAATGTTTTTTAAAATAAAAATGATCAGTGGCTTCAAACAGGATTCATATAAATAGGAGAATGCAGCAAAGATATGAGGTGAAGACTTGGATGAAAGTCGGTCAAGAAATTCAGTAAAGAGAAAGACCCGGATAAAACAGGAGATATGAGAATGAAATCCTAATATAGCAAATAGAAAACTTAATGGAAATCACTACCAATTGGCCAAACCACACAGGAGAATAAAATACCAGGGACTGAAGACAGAGTTGAAGAATTATTTTATTAATATGCAGCATGCATTGTATGACAGACTTTTCTGGAGGAGACACAACATACATGCACATGCACACCACACCCACACCCTCCCACACCTACTCAGCTCAGAAAGGGATCCCCACTATAGGCAAAAGTAATGATTGTACCAGTGTCCAGTTTGGTGAGCCAGTAAGGTTTTGAAGTGGAGTTACTAACAGGAGTACGGGTGAGGTCTTACTCACAAGGAGAGGGGATAACTCAGGAGCAGCTGCCTCACTGCAAAGCCCACCCAGACATGGGCGACCTCTTGGGGAAAGCTGCAAACCTCCAGCTCTCTTCACAGCCTACAGGCAACAACACACCTCAAATTGTCTGTTTTTCTTTCTGCAGTTTGGCTGCTCAGAGTCTCCATCCCCAGTATCTGTCTACAGTTTTTCTATTGTTGGTAGAGGCCTTCAAGTCAAGAATCTTCCAAGTTTTTGTTCACCTAGACTTGTGACCTTTGCTTTATCTCCTGTTTTCCCGTAGAGATTCGTGATCCTCCCCATCTTTCAGAGCAAATGATGCAATTTGGAGGAAATGTTGCAATTCCTAGCAGCATGTCATAGAAAAAACAACAAACTAAAGAAGAGAAAATTCACTGTCCCAACATTCAATACCTCATGGATACAAGAGATCAGACATATGAATCTGTGGTGTACAAGAGTGTGCCTATGTATAAACTAAAGGCATAGAAAATTGATGCAATAAATTGAAGAAGAAAATTCCCCAAATCTAGGACCAGAAAGTATAGTAGGCATTTAGAACCCCAAATGGCATGGCCAGAAGAGAACCTTTCTGCATCACGTGATAGTGGAAAATATTAAGCTATCCTATGAAAAAGAGTAGTGAATGCTACAAGAGAAGAGTGGCAAGTTCCCTACAAAGGAACTACAACAGACTTCATGGGCAAAAGTTTTAAAGCCAGTAAATCATTGAGTGATATATCTCAACCTCTGACAGAAAATAAATGTCAGTCAATATTACTACAACCAGAGATGTGATCCTTTAAGATGGATGAAGAAATAAGGACTTTCCATGATAAGCACAAAGTAAAGCAACACACGACTACTAACCTAGCACTACGGGATTAGCTTGAAGAAGCACCACACCGAGAAGGTGGGGGGGATGCACACAGATGCACCTGAGAATGAATACCTCTTACTAGAAGAGCAAACAAATGAGAAGTAGAAAGAATCAAGCCTTAGGAACATAGCAAACCAATCAGTCACTAAGATGAAGGGAGATTAGTTCATAATTGCTTAATTAAATCAATGTAAGATGCCTTAAGTCTTGAATCAAAATTAAAAGAGGCAGCCTTGGGGCTGAAGAGATGGCTCAATGGTTAAGAGCACTGACTGCTCTTTTAGAGGACCTGGGTTCAATTCCCAGCACCCACATGGACGCTCACGATCATCTGTAACTCTAGTTTGAGGGGATCCTACACCCTCTTCTGACCTCCACTGACACCAGTGACTGCATTGCACACACAAACACATGGAATACATGGAGAAAAAACACTTAGATAAAATAGTAAAAAAATGAATCCTTAAAATACATTGTGATAAATTATCAAAGAATTGGTTAAATAATATACATTAAAAATAAAAATAACAGCAAAACAAACAACCACAATACCCCTGATCAAATATATTAATGTAAATCCTGAAAGTTTGAAACTACTAGAAGAAGAAAACGAAGGAACTTTGCAATGTAGACACAGGCAGTGTTTTCTGAACAGGACTTCAACAGCTCAGGAAATACTGTCAACAGTTGCCAAATGACAAACATAAAATTTAAAACCTTCTCAAAATGAATTAGTAGAGTGAGGTGATAGCCTTAAAATGGGAGAAAGTTTTGTCAGCTATTATCCAGAAGATAAAGGAGCTCAAGAGATTATATGTCGGGCTGAAGAGATGGCTCAGTGGTTAAGAGCACTGGCTGCTCTTCCAGAGGTCCTGAGTTCAATTCCCAGCAACCACATGGTGGCTCACAACCATCTGTAATGAGACCTGGCGCCCTCCTCTGGTGTGTGGACATACATGGAGGCAGAATGTTGTATACATAATAAATAAATAAATCTTAAAAAAAATTAAAAAAGAGATTATATGTCAAAAGAACACAGCAACAACAATAAAACCCAAATTAATAGATAGCAAATGAATTAAACAAATACTTTTTAAATAAAGACACAGAAATGGCTAATAAATACATGAAAAGAGTGCATCATCTTTAGTTGCTAGGGAAATACAAATCAAAACTACATTGAGATTCCATTTCACCCTAGCGAGAATGCCTGTCAAAAGAAAGTACAAAGTGGCCTACTCAGGAAGCTGAGATAGTAAGACTACAAGTTCAAAGCTTGTCTGAACTCCAGAGTGAGTTCAGCTCAGGCTTAGCAACTTAGTAAGACCATGTTTCAAAGTAGAAAGTAAAAAGAGGACTGGACAAGCAGCTACATGTATGATGACCTATGTTCAATTCCCCTGTACTGCAATAACAAGAAAGTGCAACATAAAGGCTCAGCTCCAAGCTAGGCGATGGTGGTGCATGCCTTTAACCCCAGCACTTGGGAGACAGAGGTAGGTGAATCTTTATGAGTTCGAGGGTAGCCTGATATATATACATAGTAAGTTCCAGGACAGCTAGGCCTGTTACACAGAGAAACCCTGTCTTGGAAAAAAACCTCAGCTATGCTGAGCAGAGGTAGAAGGACTGAATTCAAAGCCAGCCTTGGCTTCATAGCAAATCTGAAGTACATTTGAGCTATATAGTTAGTGGGATCATGCCTCAAAAGTTAAAGAGTACAAAAACCAACAAATGGTGGAAAGGATGTAGGGAAAAATGAACCCAAACCTTTATATTAATAGTAATAGTATAG
This sequence comes from Ondatra zibethicus, assembly GCA_004026605.1. Taxonomy (NCBI): domain Eukaryota; kingdom Metazoa; phylum Chordata; class Mammalia; order Rodentia; family Cricetidae; genus Ondatra; species Ondatra zibethicus. Next base: position 3,082 of record PVIU01005571.1, on the reverse strand, counting down.
CCACCATAGAAATAAGTATGCAGATCCATCAAAATTCAGGCCACTTTAATCTAGATTTTGCTGTATGTTCATGTTTACTGCTATTCCCAACGTCCAAGTGGCAGCAGAATCAGCCCCCAAACAGATGAATACACAAAGAACGGAATTGTGTTCCTTCTTAAAAAGAACAAAATTACCTCTTTCATATAAAAAAGCATGGAGCTGGAGACATCATGATGCGCAAGACGTAACTCAGCCTAACAGGCAAGTATCTCATGTTTAAGTGTTTATTTGCATATGTGGAATTTAGGGTGGAAAAAAGGTCATGGAAGGAAAAGGGCAGGGGTAGTGGTTCAGTGTTTGGCATTTGCCTGGCATGTACAAAGTTCTGGTTCACTCCTCGGTACTGCAAAAAAGGAGTTACTAAAAATATCTAGGATAGGGCTAGCAAGATGACTCAGCAGGCATAAATGCTTGCTGGCAAACCTGAATTTGATCTCAGAACCCACATGATGGAGCAAGAACACCAAATTTTCAGAATGACTGCCATCAAGAAAACAAATGTTGCAGAGAAACCTTTTTATTCATTCTGGTGGGATATAAACTAGCACAGTCACTATGGAAATCAGTGAGGGCTTTTCTCAAAACACTAAACATAGAAATACCTTATCATTCAAATATACCCCTCTTGGATATATACTTGAAAGACTAAGTCAATATGATACTTGCATATCCACGTTTATTGTTGCATTATTCAAAACAGCCAGGAAACAGAATCAGCCTAGATGTCTATCAATAGATGAGTGGATAAAATGTGGTACATATAGATAATGGAATTTTATTTACTCATTATAAAATGAAATATATTTTTAATAAAAATGAGATCATGGGATAACAAAATGAAATCATGACATTTACAGGAAAATGAATGCAACTGGAAATCGTTATGTTAAGTGAAATCATTCAGAGTCAGACAAATACCAAACACCACATGTTTTCGCTTATGTACAGAACCTAGATTTAAGTGTGTATAAAGGGCTCAGAAAATGGCTTAGCAGTTAAGAACATTTGCAGAGGGCCTGGATTCAGTTTCTAAAACACGTGGTGACTCACAACTGTCTGTAATTTCAGTTCCAGGGAATCTGCTGAGCACCAGGCACACATGTGGTATACATACATGCAAGCAAAATACTCATACAATAAAATAATTAAATCTAACAAAGAAGGGAACCAGTGGGGGGCATAGAGGATATGAGGGAAGCCAGGGGGAAGTGAGCAAATGAGTCAATGTATAATATCACACATGTATGAAAATGTCAGTATGCCAACCTAAAGTTTATTTAAATAAAAAGCTAATAAAAATTATATTCTGCTTTGAAAAAAGTAAAAGAGGTAAAGTAGGAAGGGTAAGATGGACGAGAAAGAATACTAGAGGGTGTGAAAATAATCAATGTGTGTAAATTTATGTTCAAAATGTTATAATGCAATCCATTACAATATATACAATTACTATGCTACTAAAATAAATTCTCACTTAATGCTTTTAGGACTATTAAATTTATTAGGAAACTTACTACAGTCTCCTTTTTCTATTCAAAGAATAGTTCATCAGACATTTTTGCTAGAGCACTATTTATCTAACATTTATAGTTGTTTCTTTTTTTAAAAAAAGTTTTGAGTAGTTTTCAATGTTATTTACTGTACATAAATATAGCAAATAAGGAAAATGAAGAGAATGGTCAGCACCTTCCAATAATGTTCAGTACTTTATTTTTAAGATTTTATTTTTTAATTGTGTATTTATTTTTTAAATAATTTGTTTAGTTTTATTTTATGTGCATTGGTGTGAGGGTGTTGGATCCCATGGGACTGGAGTCACAGAAAGTTGTGAGCTATCATGTGGATACTGGGAATTGAACCTGGGTCCTCTGAGAGAGCAGCCAGTGCTCTTAACCTCTGAGCCATCTCTCCAACCCCTTAATTGTATCTTTTTTTTATTGAGTTTCTGTATGCACATAAACGCAGGTATCCTGGTGGCCATAGGCATCAGATCTCCGTTGGAGCTGGAGTTGCAGATGGTTTCTCACAATGTGATGTGGGTGCTGAAGTGTGGTCCTCTGTTAGAGCAATCTCTGCTCTTAATTGATGAGTCAACTTTCCTGGCCCAGGTTCAGTATTTTGGAGGAAGGTTGCAATTTTGTTTTGAGTGTTCTAGCAGCAATCATAAAGTATACTGGTGGATACCAAAATGCACCAAAACTTCTTTTTGAAGGTTTAAAGCTCTGATAATGTAGCTTTATTGAACATAAAAATATTTATCTAGAAGAAATGTTTGTCCAAGTCTTTCAGAAAAGCACTCCTTAAAATTAAGCTTTGATTAGTGTTAAACAGTAGAGTGTTTATAAAAATCTTTGATAGGCAGCAAAGCGTCTTATTAGGGTCACTGTCTCTTTAAGGGGCGTGTACGTTTGCATAATTTCATGAACGTTCTGGAAGTGTTACAAAACGTGACAAAGCTTGTCACCATTTTAAGCCCTGCCCCTTTGACTCCCCCAGGCAGTGTGGGCCATGGAGCGTGCTGAGGGTGCTCTCGCTGAGGCGGGGCTCTCCGATGTTCCCGAAGCCCCTCCAGCAGCCTCTTCAGAAGACGTGGGCTCCCGGGAGCCCCAGACTGCCGCTGGCCTGGATCCCACATCCGACAGCAGAGGGGCTCGCAGCTCTGGGGTTCGCGGCTCCGGGTCTCGCGGCTCCAGGGCTCGCGGCTCCGGGGCTCGCGGCTCCGGGGCTCGTGGTTCCAGGGCTCGCGGTTCCAGGGCTCGCGGCTCCAGAGTTCGCGGTTCCGGGGTTCACGGCCCTGAAGCTCGCGACCTCGGGGCTCACGGCCCAGAGGATCAAGGCCCCGAAGTTCGCAGCCTGAAGATTTGCAGCCCCGAGGTTCGCGGCCCCGAGGCTCCGGGTCCCGTGATTCCCAGGCTCGAGGTTCGCGGCCCCAAGGCTCCGGGTCCCGTGGTTCCCAGGCTCAAGGTTCGCGGCCCCGAGGCTCCGGGTCCCGTGGTTCCCAGGCTCGAGGTTCGCGGCCCCGAGGCTCCGGGTCCCGTGGTTC